>DWQK01001066.1:0-17037 GCA_018231225.1 Noctuana stator
TCCCTTTCTCGACATTAATGGTGTTAACTATTTGATTTAAACTTAGTATTACAATATTTACAATACAAAAGTGACTGGGTTGTATTATCATGATCTCAAGCAAATTCGGCTATCCCCCATCTAATATTATATCCGTCTTCTGTCAAAATCCATCCTGTCAAGACAACTGTCTTCAAGAACGCGTCAAACAACCACTGACAGCACTGTGTTGCCAACAATGGAATGTTTTGAAACTCTTTTATTCTCGAAACCTGCCTACATTATAAAATTAGTTGACAAATAAAGTTCGTGGCTTTTTGATTTCATCTTGAAAACGTATACCTAATTATGACAAAAATGGATGGGTACCTACATCCTTTTCAAATTAGTATTTTATTTCCCTTTACGATCGTCGTTCATATTTAGTAAAAAAACATTATTATTATATTATTGATCGACAATAGTTTTGCGTACAAATAATCAACATTTGTTCCAGAAGAATAATGAGTTACATTAGTCTAGGAAGGATTTATTTTTCTCGTTCCTAGTGATATAATTATAGGCATAAAATGTTATATCTAACAATAGAAAACGTATCATATGTGTCGTGTACTAATGACCATTCCAATAAACAACAGAATTCTGTTTTACTTGGTAATCGCCCAACTATTTGCCGTTTGCGTGAGAGTATTTCAGCTCAGCAACAGCAAAATTTTGCTTTCATTCATGATTTAAATTGAAAAATTTTGATATAAAACTACAATGTTTGAATCAGTTTTCCTTCATCATGGAAAGAAATCATACCATAAGAAACGAATGAAATTAAGCGCAAACAGCACGCAATTAATATTAAAACTGTACACTTAAGAAAATTGTAATACCTTACAGCGAAGAGAAGGCACGCAGAAAGTAAAAGTTGTTTAAATACTTGCTCACTAGAATCCTGTCAAAAGCATAGATTGTCGAAGAAATTAATTAAGTACGTATTCCTGAAAGGAAACCACTAAAATATATTGGAGTTTTTAAAATTGCACACTTTATACGTTAGTCATAAGAAATATTTATAATAAACAAAAAAAATTGTTCACTTTTCAGTTAGGTAGCAAAGATCAGGAAAAAACTTAGTGATACAAATTTTACAAGTACTTCAATAAAAAATACGACATTAAAATGACAATACAATCTTAACGCTAAATAGCGATTTCTTCTAGTCAACCAGTTAACATTGTAAGGTATTGAAGAATTTAAGAAGATGTATAAATAACACTCTGTTCAAATTTTATTACGCAAACCTACTTACGTTAAGTAAATCACAAATGGCGTGCTTCAGTGTAATCTCAGTATTGCATGTTGGCCCTTGACCAAAGCCCGGTTTCCACATTACTTCTGTCAAGTTCAACTTATTCTCGTTCGATATTATTATACAAATTATACATTGATATAAAAACTTAATTTCTAGGTATTTGTAGGAAACATAGTTAGTTATAGATAGGAAAAAGTATACTGACCCTACATATACCTACATGTAAATAAATATACCTTTAGATTATAGGTGTCTCACCCTTTGCTCGAATCCATTGTCGTTAGATCTAATCTTTCTTGTCTGTCATGCATCAAAAAGTGCGTAAACGAGAAATGTGAAATTCACTTATAAATAATTCTTGTCATTATAAAAGTTTAACCTTAAAAAAACTTCACACACACAAATTTCATAACGCTCCAAGCTAAAGCCTTTGTTTTACACATTCCATGTAATGGGTATGCAGTGTTTGAAATCAATTTAAGAGCGTATTCAGTTACACGACACTATCTGGGTACAAAAGTAAGTACTCAGGGCTCTCTCCTTGATTAAAGGGCAGTCTGATTTAATAACGAAAGCGGTAACGAGCAGGTAGGCGACATTAGAGAACTGACGTTTGTAATCAGAGCCAACGTTTTTTTATCTACGATATTCTTTTGTCCAGATTTTATTTCTATATTATAAGATTGAAAAGTACTTAGTGAAGTAATTAAGTATACTATAGGAACTTTAAAATGTCAATAATAAAATTAACACAACATTTATATTATTACGGGATGACCCGTAGGGTGTAGTGGTTATCATGTCGGTCCGCCTGAAGGGTCCTGGGATGGATTCCCGGCGGGGCAGAAATTTAAACGTATTCTTTATTGGCAACTTTATCTGAACGCATAGGTACTTATATATATACAAATAAATGCGTATGAATGAAACTATGCAGCTTGTTTACGATAAAAGAAGCATTAATGGTGCCCTAGGTAATATTTATAGGTCGCTGGGTTAAAGAAATAACAAAGTTGAACTTGAAGTCCTTTGATACCAAATATTCAATAGCATTAAAGCTTAAAGAGGTTGAGGCGGTTATATTACACATGCATATCACGTACCTATTGGATCGTCGCATTTCCCTTTTCGCATCTTTATTCATAAAAGAACTTATGAAGTTTCCTTTAGTGATCAATATATTAAACTATCTATGTAATTCAAATGAAATTTAAAATAAAATTACGTATGGGGTAAGGAACAACGATGCAATGAAATCATCACAATAATATATTCTTAATTACTTATGAGTTATGTCTCATCTCTCTCATGTCAGCTAGACTAGTATTAATATAAGTAAGAGATTCTGTGGATAACATTGTTATTACTAACCTTCCTGTACGCATTATCCCTTTGGTTGGATCAATCTGGATTGGTAAAGATACTCGACAAACAACCCGTTTGCTCATTTAAATTTGCCAGCTTTTGCTGATTTCAATTTTTCGTTTATTAAAGCAACATCATTTAAGCGACGACGTCTGTCGTAAGCTACGGTGGTACCATCAGGAAACAATAAATAAATCGATAAATTTCCCTCATTAATATCCAATGAAGGTCGCGCGCCACTGAAATAGCCGTTGTCGACTAATCGACGAAATTCATAAGCGTTCGTGAAAACTGCGACCTCCAATAAAATATAGTTCTTTTTGTGCCAGTAAGTGCTATTTAATTTTTAATTGCCTCATACTTGAAATACAATCAATAACATAGAATGTTTATTGAATTTTCACACTCAATTAATTTAATGTAGTGGTAGGTACTCTATAACTTATTGTTCTCATCCGAAGCTTGCTCTATTTTGCTCTATTTGTGTTCTCGTGTTCCAATAAATCTTTAATAGTTAAGGAGTACAAAGACAACGAAAATATTAAGTCCTTCAATAGTTTTATTTTGCGCAAATACTCGTATTTATCTTGTATCTTTCCTACACATAATTATTATTCTCTAGGCCATGAATGTAGCTTGATTCATATTTTATTCTTTCAAAGATATTCGAACAATAAATTGCGATTTCTGTTATCATGTCTTTTATTTTTCGTTTTTAAAGTATTCACAATAAGTATTCTTCGGACCGCTGGTAATAAACAGAAGAATCGTTTATTTACATTTTAATGTAACAAACCTATTGAATTTGATACATACTAAGCTTTAATGAAAACTAAAAGGCTGCTTTAGATTCTATATGTATCATTTCACTTAGAAAATACGGAGACGCCAACAACATTCTTCGAATCCTTGCGAGAAAAATTAAGTAAATAAACCCTCTTTTATAAGATAAACACTCCAAAATACGTTTCGGTGAAAAGTCTTTTAGCCTAATAAATTTGACAATGTGTATCACACAGTTTTTTTTATATCAAAGACTTGCTAGAGCTAACTCTATTCAAATTACGATCTACACTAATGTCTAACTTTCTATCTGACTAACTAATGAGTTATTCAATTTTGTCCTAAACTTTTAACACTTTTGAACAATTTGAAATATGGCATTTCATTTGACTGTACATTGAACAGTTAGAAAATATACAGAGTAAGTTAATAAGCAATTAAACTTTCGTAGTTTAAGTTAATTTTTGAGATATGAATACACTTATGTATTTACTATTACTATAAGCTGTTGATTTTTCAATAAATAAATAAATGAAAGTTAGAATAATCCCACATTTTTATGAACAGCAAAAAATTATGTATGACACTATATAGAAAAAATCCGATATGTAACAGATATTTACCTATCGGTAGGCTAAGAATAAAACAATTTTATGTAGTCGGTGTGTTACTGTAGTCATTGTAATATTACGACATGTCCTTGGCCTAATGAAAAGCGTGAGAACACAACTGTCACTACTAACTGTGTAGAAGAGGCATTGATTAAATTTGATTCAACCAAGTAGGTGGTACCATATTAATTTGTAATACTAATTTTAGACAATAAACGCCTGTTGTTGTATATACTTATTAATTATTTGTGTGATATTCACATCAAAACTGAATTAACAACCAACATTTTATTTTTAATGATTTGTATTGAAAATTTTTAATGATTGTGTATCTAGTCTATGCCGTGATTTCATCCGCGTTAACTTCAAATTGGGGTCTAAAGAGAAATAATTGATTAACTTATTAAACACTTTTTACTTGTTTTTGTTCGCTTTTACTACTCGTAAGAAAGGGCTTAAAGCCCTCGGCGTGAACTACTTAATCAACCCCTCAAACATCAATAAATACCATAATTAATCAAAAATCTAAGTATAAAGCCTGGCAATTTTGTTACCAGATTTCCTTCCCGTGTAAAACAAATCCTTCACAACGAAATATTCAATCTATAGTACATATGCATAAGCTACGAATAAATTTTCGAAACCTTGTACTCGTAACAGAAAGCATGTCGCCGGGGGTAAAAGTTTGATTTATTTATACTTATCCTAAGTTTATTTGCAAGCGGGCTGGCACGTCCTCGTGTACGTGAGCCGGGCGTCGCATTCAGCAGCAGTAGACACGCAGTCTGGCTTCAAGACATCGGCTTCCATAATACCTATTGGAGTCGACCCCTTTTATCAATATACTAAGATGTTGGAACGATCAACAAACGAACGAAGTCGATCCGATAAGCTTCATTCCGGGTCGGTACGGTACCGAAACATACCTAAAAAGACCTCTCTTACCTCTCTTAGAATTGTTTATAAAATGTAGGCAACTAATAATATTAAAATACTCACTGTCCTCTATAACAATACTCTATACTACTCTAGACTGTCCGTAGCGTAGGGACAATAGATCTGGGGCGATTTGATAATCGCCATATTGGCGCTGATCGCTGTAAAACGGTGAAGGTACTCGGAACTAAACGGCCCTCACCTTTGTCAACGGCACCCTTCAAATCGGCATAAGGATATTTTGTCATTATGTTAGTCTAAGGTCTAACAAAGTGCGTACAATGGAGATCATTGACAAGTCTACACATTGACAACACCTACAAAAAAGGATTTGAGCTCTGTTACCCGCTTAGAACCCTTATTAAATCCAGTAAAAAAAAATTATCACAGGCAACCCACAGTTCACAAAATATCCAAATTCGAGCTCATTTACAGCCTGAAAGTTGGCACACGGCCTTTACGATAGCATACGTACATTAGCCAAATGGGATCAACCATTTGGATCCATCTTTTAAGGATTTAGGAAAATGCTTCTATGATATAATATCTCAAAATATCGTAAAAGAAACCAATATGTTTAAAAAACTAAAATGTTATATTTATTATGCTCCTGATGTTTTAAGAAATTCATGTATGCAATTATTTATTCAGATTACTTAGTTTACTTCATTACTTTATAATATCAATACCACGTTTGTAACAAATTAATATTTAGCTATTTAGCTGTTAGTATGAACTCGTATGAAAGTTAATATATATTCACGGAAAATATTTCACACTTGTTAGGTATTTCAGAAATTGACAAACGCTTCAGTAAGTTTTCTCAACTTCCTTCGATATCGTTAATAGTAAAACAAATATTTGTTGGCGTCACGTTTCTCATTAATAGGTACCTCTAAATACTGCGTTAATTTAGGTACTTTTAATGTTAATACATAATATGAACTAATTGTTGAGGCAATTTAAACAGATACATTCTAAAAAAATCTCCTTTGTATATTATTGAAATATATTGTTTATTATTAAATATAGAATGCAATTTACTCCACATTCCGACCAAAGTTACAGTGACCCAAATTTTTTGAAAACTTCAATTAATTATGTTACCTTAAACAGAGAAGCTAAGACGATCCGCAGATACTAAATACTGGAACCACTTAACTTGAACTTTTCACTAAGTTTCAGTTGTTTTTATTTCACTAAAAATTGTTTCAACGTGTTTGTATACGGAACACAGACGCGAGCGCGCAATATGATGGGCGGGCGGGCGACCGCCTCCACGTCTACGCCAGCAGCGACTGAAAGTCGTCAAGCAACTGAAAAGCTATCAGTAAGTGGACTCTACACTCCACAGCAGTCACAGTACTATTACTATTGTTTCAGTTATCAATTTCTTGTTGAAAAAATTAAAAAGAGGCGTAAGTGAAATTATACGCAAATTCTTGGCAGGAGATAAACAGTATGTTTTTGCTGTAATCTTGCTGCGAAAGAATCGTTTATTACATAATCTTTACATCGTGGGCACGTACTTATCGTAAATTTCAATATTTCGGGAAAATTGTGATTCATAGGGAAGTTTTGATCCTTCGCCAAATCAAGATGCCAATATTTATAAGTTTCTATATTACTAGTTATATTTATATACATAGGTATTATTAAAATTATTCTACTGTAGGTCAAAGGTACGACATAATATATGAGTTTAATATTTTAATATTAAAAAAAAAATAATCAATTTGACTTTTGAGATTACTGAACGTTGTGAGATATATATATTATGACAATAGATGTGTTTCTATCAGTCAATATAGACTTATGACGTTATGACATACCTATCTTACTATGATAATTTATTTATTTACCGTTTTTCTAAAAGTCATTTCTACGATCCATATGAAAGCTTTTGGGGTTAGCATTATTTTCTCATTACAATACTAAGGTATTTTAGATTGACTTACGATCCAGTAGAAATAGGTACTGGCTTTACTATTTAAATTTAATTAATATTAGTGTTTATACTCGTTTAACGTGTTATCAACGTACATTATTATTACCCACTCTTTGATAAAGTAATACTTGTAGCTTGGCACAGCATACGGAGACAAGTATTAGGTAATTAATCCTTACTTTTATATATGATATTACAATTTAATCAGCTCGAGGAAAATTCTATTAAATCACTTAATTTTCATGTGCATATTTGTCAACCATTTATCTATTAAATAAAAATAAAATATCGCTCCACATTCATAGCGCTCTAGGATTTCCTTTATTCCTCATAAGTGCCATAATGCCATGACACACACAATGCCAATAAAATACGAGAAGATAATCACCTAGACTAGGAACAGAATTTTAAATACATGTTTTAAACTTCTGTCTCTGTGGGAATGAAACCCAGGACCTTCAGAATATGGATTGGAATGGTAGCCACTACACTTCACGAGTTTATGTAATTAAATATAAACCAGAATTTTAAAGCACCAGTAAATTCGATATTAAAATTGTATGGCTATAAAGTTACCTTTCAGCAATACGAGAGAGACCCTTTAAATTAATAAACAACCTGCTATGCTTTCAGTTTACACACCCCATTTTCGTTCGTTCAAGTGCATATTAAATTATTCGAGTTCTTGCTTCGTCGTTCACCGTAAGCAGTTCGTAGATACGAGTAAAATACAAGCAATTGAATTTTATGCTGTTACTCTTTTTAAATGTTAACTTTTTTCTGTTAGCTTTTTATTGTCATTTTCTTTCAAGTTGTTGAGTACGTATTTATTGCTTTAAACTATCGCACGTTTACGTTTCTTGCCTTGGTATTTTATTGTTTTATAGTGTTCTACGTGTGTCGTGTTGTTTATAGAAGGTAAATAAATGTTATTGAATCAAAAAACATGTACTGGCATTGTTGTGTTATGAAATTTAATTTAACCAAATACTACAAGTGGTTCTTGTAAAGCATTTTCTACAAGAAATCATATTGAAGGTTGGACGTGGTTGTCCTTGGGTTGCAGTAGCCATTTAATATCAAGATCTCATTGCCAATCATTTACGAAAACAAATATATACTCCCAAATAGAGCTTTTAGTACAATACCTTATAAATTCTTTCTTTGCTTCCTAGCCTCGAAGTAGCTCAATAACTACGTCAGTAGGAACTATTATTTATTCTGTGATAACACTGAAATTGTTAGTCTATTTTAGAGAACGTAACAAGCACGCTATTTGTACTAGACTTTGTGGCTGAATTATTTATTACCTACACGTATGCTTTCAGAGTTTTAGTAATACCTGTGTCCCTAGTTTTTTGTTTATCATTATGAATAGCAAACGAACATCCAGGCCAACTGAACCTGATGAAAGATACTGCGACTCCTGGATATCCATGTCCATCCTCAAGAAGTCCTGTCTGAGATAATATTAATATGTGGAGTCGTAGTTCTACTCATGAGCTAAATCCCGATAACCGTCTGGTTTTATAAAGTTTTTAATACGACGATTACATACATCAAGGAAGTAATAATACATACCTACAGGCGATCGTAGTATCTCCACCATTTTGAAGTCTGTAAAAAAGATACAAACCCATTCTAGTGTCGTCATTGTAAAATGATAGTAGAAAAGGATAACAAAAGCTTCAAACCGTGAAAATTTGAGAACAATAACAACACACATGGGCCTTTGAAAGAACCTCCCGTCGCGACACATGGGTACGGTACGGAGAAACCGATATTCCAGTATCTAGATCCATTTGTATTCACCCGTTCAAGCATTTATTTTATCTAACAACCTACTTTACTTGGTAGAGATTAATTACGAGATATTACATTTTATAGATGACTGAAGTATCATTATTCAATATTTAAACTGTCTAGACATTAAACTATACTGACTATGTAAACGGTACTCTCTCCAAAGTTATTTAATGGTTTAATGTAAATAATTTATTGCTTAATAATATAAAGACTAAAGGCTTTAGATTTTCATCATCCACAGTTGAATGAGGCGATTTGAACCTGGTTGTTTCTCTTACTATGTTTCTTTTATATTAGGTATCTATGTATATGGTACTTACATGACACATGTAGGCTCTCCAATTACAAATCAGTATACCTATTCAATATATTGTTTAATACATTTACCTACTTACAACAACTAATCTGTTATAGCTTTGCAATTTAATATTATTTTGGTGCAATGCAAAAGGTGTGCATGACGATATGAAAAAGAGATGTTAGCTATAAGTTTACTTTAGCTAAATTATTAAAGTTCCATAACAGCGTCTAGACACGGTTATGAAATCTAATTTACAGTTTTATATTTCGAGCACTGTCTAGTAAAAAAGAACTGGAACCCTTTTAACAAGAACTTACGTGGATCGAATTTTCAACGATCACATTTACTTTTTAAACAGATATTTTTCTATTTTATATAATCTAATATTTAGTAAGACTATTTTAGATATTTCAATTTCGATTCGATTTCAAAAACGATTTCAGTATTTGTAAAATCATGGCAACTAAGATATCAACCTTTTTTGTCTTCAGAACATCTCACAAAACCTACGTCGTAAATGATATGAAATTGGGCGTTTTCGAAACGACGTGACATGTGCTACGTTTGCAATTGCTTCTCCTGGACCTTAGACTTGGTGCAAAGGTTTGTATTCGCATATACTTTTAGTAGATTTATTTATAATTTTATTATCTAGTCAGTTACATCTCTCAAGCTAAGCACAACTCGACGACATGATTCAATGAGTCAAGTTGATACGACTAAATATTACGTCCCTATTTATTTTTAAAGTTTCATTGAAATTTGAAGGAAATTTAAAACTAAAACGCCGAAAGCTTTTGTTAATAACGTATCCAGCTAATAATGTATCCAACTAGCATACATTCTATTTGCAATCTTTTAGCCTTCTATGTGTTACTGAAGTCATAATATAAATAACCGCTATGTTTGATCTGTGCATGGCAGCGAACTTAACCTGAAATTGGTGGTAAGATCTGAAGACTCAAAATTATGACTTCCTAAAAAAATTATAGATCTTATATAGCTACATCACGTAATAATAAGTAAGGCTATGCAGGTTATAAAACACTATTGGTTTTCACTTCTCGCCTTTTAATATCGAAGGTTTCTTCAAATTGCTACTTGGTAATTTAAAAAAATCTTAAATTACACTAACGAATATCATAATTCTCCATCTTCATCGGATTGAAATTCTCTAATTAAAGATATTTCGATTTACATCTTTCTTACTTGTTCAAAGACTATACAGCTGCTAAAATTTACAGTGTTATCTTGTGGGTAACACAATTGCTTTCTTCATTTATACTTTTGAATCCTTATTGTTTTTGCTTTCAGAACAATCACATTCTGCCTGGCTTGTTGCACTGCATGCGTGATTTGTTTTGGCCTCGTGGTGACATCCATCGCCGGCATCGCATACGGATACAACTACTCTTTTGCTGAATTCATTACTCACACCAGTTAGTACTTGATTAATGCAACCAATCACGAAGTTAATTAAAAGTAAATTTGACACATTTTTATACATCAAAGGCGAAAGAATATGCGACTCAGATAGGGGATGTCAGCAATGCACCTAAATCTTTAGACCCAATTTCAAATTGTGCCAAAATCATATCTAAAGTGTAAATTGATACATGTCTGGGGACGTCCTATCTAAGGTCAAGCATTCTGTGACATATTGCTATTCCTGAGAACTAAATGTGGTTTGCCAAGATGCACACAACTATGTAAAATAGGAACAGACTAACTTTATTTTTATCCATAAGTATTCTTTGCATTAATATATTTAGAACTTAATAGAAGTAAAAAATTATTCTACAACTAAAGCCATTCACAAAACTTTGCATACAAATTACTAATGTACAACCACAATACATTATTCATTCGGATAAAACCATCACAAAAATGGAGCTTAAATAGAGTTGGAAATACACTCAAATTAGTCTAAGTACAGATTCATGTATTCAGACGTCACGTACGACCCGAATAACCATGAAAGTTTCTGAACAGAAAAATACTTTAAACTTTCCTAAATCTGTCCTATCCAACTTAGTAACATGATTGTGTTAGTAAATGTGTAACTGATACCCTGTGTAAAATTGATTAAAAAAAGTTTTAAGTTTTTTAAATAAAGAAACCTTTGCTAAAGTGTTTCTTCACTTCCGTAACACACAATAACTATTTATTTTACTTATCAAATAATTTAGCCCGAAAATGAAATCTTTTCATGAGGCTAACAAAAGGTTGGAATGCCTTGTAATTTTTGTACACACTTAATTCTCTTGTTCATTTTTGTGCCTGAATAAATATTCAGTCTGGTACTTCACGATACTGATCCCAGTCCCTACGCATTAGTAAAAGGGTGTGTCAGCATACAATTCTTACAGTTATTCCCATCCTATACGACAGAATCCGACGTGACAGTGTACATGCGCCGTGGTCAGTTTTACGACAACCCCGACCTAGTATCTGAGATAGAGGCTGGTATCAAAAGAATGGGCGACGAAGACTTTGGTAAACCCATATTTTTATTTGTCTGTTTTTATTGGCTTGTTTTAACAAGCTAACAAAAATCAAATTTCACAGAGCGATCGAACTAGATCGAGCAATCGTCTAACGTTAAGGTTTCTCAGAAACACAAATTTACTTCGTTATTTTCATTAAGATATCTATCTACTTCAATTGAGTTTTCTTGTAAACAAATATGTATACCTATCTAATTGACTTTGACATCGGATAGTCCATGAGCTTAGAATACAATATTTTTATAAAATTTTTGTCATATCAATTTACTTTAATTAATGTTAGTTTTTAATATTGACTTCACATACCTTTTTTGATATTTGCTCATGAAAATTTAACTCAACTTTTTCTTGATATTGCAACGCTTTCATCAAATGTCAACTCAGATTATGAAGAAAGAGACATAATAAATAAAGAATCGAAGCCTCTCTCAGACAGATGGATAAAAGACAACGATGCACAACAGTATGCAAGAAAACTCGTAAAATATTCAGGGGATCAAAGATTGCATGTTGATAAGGCAAAGCTTAAAGAACAACAAAAGGCACTAGTAAGGAGTTATGTAACTTTTTCAATAAAAACCAGAGTAGGTATTTCAGTATAATTTGGAAAACATGAGTATTTTCTTATTCACTTTATTTAAAAAAAATAAAGCTGCAAAGTTTTTAATATTATGGGTTTAATTACATTTAACTACTGATAAAAAAACACTCACACTTTACAGATACAGACAAAAATATATGTAACGACTTTACCCTCTAGAAGACTGACAAAAGTTCCTATTTTGATACCAACAACGATATGGCGTAGTGGTAATTCGGAAATAATAATGAGAAAATTTTTGCCGCTAAACGACATCACCGAAGAATCGCAATCAAAAGGACCTGAAGATTATTTTTATAAGCAATATAATCATAACCACGTAATAGAGCCAAGTTCAGTTGAATACAAAGAAAGACAAATGGAACCTCTTCAACCAGACATTAGAATACGTGTTGATGACATTCCAGAGAGGTTAGATCAAAATTTAAATATACCTATAAAGAAAATTACTTAACTTCTTTGATTCAATTTGGGAATTTATATTTTTTTATTGCAGAAAATTAATGCCTATAAACGATAACGTAATAAATCGGGAACCTACTGATGATGATAAAGAAAATTTGCCAGATATAGAAGATGAAGATATTATTATATATAAACCTGTGTAATTATTTGTAATCATTGTTAATTAAAAGCTACAATAAAGTAATTTTTACATGTGCCAGTGCATAGCCAGTTTAGAATATTATAGAATATAATAGAGGTCAGTGCTGTACATGTACAGTAGACTCATATCAATATAAGCACGTACCTACTGAGGGATGAATAGCAAATGTTGACATATGGGTAATGTATCAACGCCTCCGATGAGCCGCTGTTTGCTTAGGTTCGGAAATAAAACACGTTAATTGAGCTCTTTTCAAATGTTCGCAGTATATTTTACATGACGAGGACATTAATTTATCCATATTTAACCAGTTTATTTTTAACATTTCATATTTATATTGAATTATTAATATAAGTCACTTCTAATTGTACTAATTTTAGCAATAATTATAGTTGATCATTACTTAACTTCATTATCTGAAAGGCAATAATTTGTTTGCATTACTCGTCCTGGTATGTTCTTCTGAGCTTACATCTGAATTAAATGTACTCATATCTGTGTCTACATATGTATCAGCCAATTTATTGCCGTCTGTTTCTTTTATGGTTTCCTCATTTTTATCTTTAGTTTCATCGGATTGTTTAGAAATTTTGTCTGCAACAGTATTATCTGGATTGTGCTGTTCTCGGTTCTTGAGAACCCCAAATGTATAATACAAATGATCTAATAGTCTTCTTGGAATTTCATTTATCAAATGTCCCTTGATTAATGATTGCGAGATCCACCGTGCATTGTCAAATATATCTAAGTCTATTATTGAGAATTCTATGGCTCTGGAAAAGTAAAGCATTTTTAATATTCATTTAATTATTCTATTTTTGGACTAATGGGCCACGTCTAGTAGGTATATAGTACGTACCTCCATCCAACAAAGTCTATTTTAGTCGGTGTGATCGAAAAGGAACTGGACTTTGCTTCCATTTCGACATTGACTGCAACGTCTCGCAGTTCTACAGCAAAATCGTGCTCTCCTTTCAATGTCGAGTTGTCTAAGTAAATTTTGCCCCGCACCTTAATAAAATATTACTATCCTTAATTATCATCATGAGGGGAGAACTATTAAACTGACAAATAAATATGGAAGAAATAACAAAAGTAGAAAGTATTTTGCAGTCCAATAGTGTAGTCAACGACCTGCATGGTGTAGTGGTTACCACACTAGTCCACCATTCGAAGGGTCCCGGGTTCAATCCCCGGCGGGGCAGAAATTTAAATGATGAATTTATTTTTCTATTCTCGGTCTGGGTGTTTGTGTATTTGTCTTTGTATGTGTCCATGACACCTACGACATAGGGAATTCTAATGTGGGGCTGCGAGTGTGAAAAGTTATTTATTTATTTAGTTAACTTCAACCTTATTTCTTGCAACATAAATGTCACTCTGCTAAGGATAATTTGTACACACCTGTATAGTACTGAACCTGATTTCCTCGGCTACTTTAGTTGAATGTAATTTATATGGCCCTCCAGAGTGTGAAGAGTAGGCAGTGTCCAGTCCGTATAAGATAGTATCCATCAGCGTTACACTAAGTTGACAAGTATCGTCTGAACACTAAAAGTTAAAAGCGATTTACTAACTTTGTACACATTTTAACTCAAAACAATTACTCAAGCAAATTTTACCATTTTGTCCCATATGAGTTCCAATGGCTTCAATTGGACAATGCCTTGATTAACTTTTATTGTGCTTTGTATAAAATTTTTGACGATTATGTTCATAAAGTTCGCTGTTTCTTTAAATATCTCCTTTTGACGAGATCTAGTGAGCAAAAAAAATATTCGATCAATATTAATGCATATAAATATAATATTTGAATTGTATTCATGCATACCTTAATTCTGGCAATCTTTCTCCAAATATTGAGGTAGTGTTGACATATGTAAAAACGGCTGCTTGTAGTTTAGGCATTATTTCCGCTTGTATGGGTTTCGCAAGCATTATTTCAAGAGATTCACCTTAATCAATAATCATTTTTATAAACTCAAAGGGAATAATTGTTTTTCGTTTAATATTGTAACATTTAGGGGGTCATTTATGCGTCTTTCACCTTACCTTGTTCTTTCGAGAAGTATGGTGCTATAACCGGCGGTGAACCTAATCCCTCCGAATAAATCTGCAGAAAAATTTAACTTACGTAAAGGTAAAAAAAATATATCTATTTACCTTAAAAAAAAGTTACGCTTACCTCTATAGTAAACTTGCAGTTAGTTACTTTAAAGGTATCATGACCCAAGTTAACACTTTGTGCACTTAAAGAGGTAATAGTGTAACCAACTAAGCTACACTCATCAGCTACAATTCTGAAAAAATGAGCAAACGATAACCTAATTATTTTACACTGTTTTTAACTTTTGCTGATTTATGCTAGCCTATACGAATACCAGTATAAATTATGAACGTAAATCATCCATTTAAAAAAAAATTATAATTCTAGATATTCTTTAAGAAAAAGAGAACTAAAAGGATACGTTTCCAATTAAAAGTTGCCAGCTCAATGATATAAGAATATTGTAATATCACAGAACGGTGTATTGAACTATGTAAGTAATATTACTTACATAGTTCAATACACCGTTAGGCATATGCCTTACATACTTTTTTTTAAATCTGCAAACAGCAAAGGATGCCGAAGATTTAAGGCGACTACCTTACCTTAGTCCTCATCGTTAGCAACCTCTCCACATATCACATCAGATAAGACTTATATTTAGAATGTTAAAAAACACTACTAACGTTAGTTCGCCAAAATCCTGGACTTGTTGAAATGAAAATGGAGAATTGTGTAACGGATCTTGCTCTTTTGCCGAGAATACTATCTGAGATTGATTCCGGAATAAGAAGTATTGTGTGCGAATGATCATTTTACTAAGTTTTGCATCGACATGGAGAAAGTTGGAAGCTAGCGCAAATGTAACGTCTGGTGCTATCAGATTCGGTAACTCCTGTAGGTACAATTCTGAGAGCGCACTGAAAAAAAAATTATCTAAATTCTATACTTTATCAAAATCTCTCTACAAATGCTCAACTTTAAACTCAGAATATTTTATATAATTAATAGTTCGAAGTTTTACAAGATCAACGGAGTCTTTGAATAATTTCATTGTAAGCTATTGTTTTGTTTATTGTTGTTTACTGTTATTTAGCTAGCAATAATACTTATATTGGACTAAAAGCACCACTCATTAAAATGTAAAGAAACGTACATGTCAACAACATTATCACTAATGTAGAACCCTTTCGAAATCTTGAAGGAGTCTGGTAATTTTCTTACATAGACGTTCATTCCTCTATGGCCATAGTTTTGTTCCAAAATCTTAAAAAGAATGCTTGACTTAAGAAACAATGTTCATTCTAAATCAAGTGTAATTATATTGTTCGATATTACCAAACTTAATGCATTCTCAAAAGAATTCCTGTGGGTTTGCCATTGAGATTGTATCGTTTTAAAAGTATCTGCAAACATAGTACCTATTTAATAGCCTAATTGATTACTTTAAATGTATTATTTTTTGAAAATATTTGTACTTTCTCGTAGTTCCCAATAGGGTCTCATTCCTTACCACTATTAAAATAATCGTATATTTTACTTTCTGCGTCAGCAAAAATAATTTTAATCTCACACAAAACTATTATATTCAGAATAAACAAAGTTTTCATGTTCGCTTCTTCACTTTTATAAATTTATGTTCGCAAAACTAACAGTACCTATAACTTGGCACTTCAATTTCGCCGGAATATTGCCATTATTCAGAAAAATTAATTGGATGTAAGTTTTATGACCCAAGTCTGGACTAAACCAATACATTTTGATGTACATAAAGAATAAGTAGGTACTTGACATAAACTTGAAGACCACTGATGAAATCCATGATCAGGCTTGTTATGGCGCTTCAAGTTCCTCATAAAATGTGATCTCTATGGCCAGTTCATAGTAAAGAATCACATCGAAATAACTCTAGAGTTATTGCACAAGTTAATGCACAAAATATGTCACGACATGCATGTCGCTGATACGAGTATATCATAAACGATGAAAAATAAATATAGGGCTTCCTAGACAAACTTTAAAAATAGGTAGCTAATTTGTGGTAGGAATAAAGCTTCTTTTAAATTATACACCTATAGCTGACTTTACTTATATATGCCTAGCTAATTAATCAAATATTGTTAATTTTTACACATTTATTAAGTAAAAAAATGGCCAATTTTTTGCTAATCTTAATATATATAAATTACGTGTCACAGTGTTTGTCCGCGATGGACTCCTAAACTACTTAACCGATTTTAACC
>DWQK01001067.1:0-17028 GCA_018231225.1 Noctuana stator
GCTGAAATGAACTCAAAATCCCATTGTGTAAACAGACTTGTAAGAGAACGAAGACAATAAACAGTTCATTAGGCCCCTTGCCTTAGAGGTTTTAATCACGTCGAGAGTACATGTGTGGAGGCCATTAATTCACATCGGACCGTCCTAATTTATTCAGGTGACGTGGAGACGCTCCCGCAGTGACGTTTGTCTCCGTTCCTTGGTGTTGCCATGTTATTGTCCTAAATAAATAAAGAATGGGGATACCTATTATCGCTGCTTACCTACTAATCAGGTTGCTATTAGGTAACTATCAACCTATAATCTACGAGTGTCTATACATAAAATTCCTTCGTCCTGAATGACTGACTGACGGATTTACACACAGCCCAAACCGCTGACCGTCGATACTTAATACTTGGAGGGTGTGTTTTTTTTTTATGACGTATGCATCCCATAAGAAAGGATTTTCCGGAATTCTACTCCTAAGAGGTTGAAAAGTGGAGGCAAAGTTTGTATGGCAAAACTACCAATTAATTATGAAATTCACGCGCGGTCATAAGCTGGTCTTATATAATTCCCTTGCCTACTTCCCTTAAATAATTAAGAGTAGGAATTTTACTTCGGTTTGATCTAGTTTAAGTGTATTGTTTACTTTATTTCAATTTAGTTCAAGGTATACTTTAGGATTTTTACTACTCTATTATAAGTCATATTGTAGGTAGGTAGGTATCCATAAAATGTTTCCCGACTGAACTAATACAGACTAAAACCTCATACGATATTAGTCCATTATTCAAAGCACAAGGATATTGTACGTGCGTGGATAGTAAATATCAGAACACAATATCAGTATGGAATGGAATGTACCCACATTCTGTACCTTTATGTCGTATAGTTGATTTAGCTCTTCCAATATGCAACTGATACTAAAATTTCATTGCTGTTTACTGAGAGCAAAAACACCATAGGTGGCTTCTCATAGAGTCATACCTATTACATACTATGACAGAATTAATACACCTCACTAACCTCATATTACTATATATACCCACCTAGGTTACAAATTGGTAGTTAATCATGAATCCATCGCAGTCCTATTGTTAAACACGGGTCTCTTCTCAAACATGAGAAGGATTTAGGCCCTAGAAGGTACCTTACACCACGCGAGCCAAGTGTTTAAACTATTTTTTTTATTCTAATAATTATATGGGTGCCGGACACACAATACTTGAGGGGACCATCTCAGTCTTCATGAGTAGCAAAGTCTCCACATGATCTCAGACAGGACTCCTCTCCTATTTGAGGTTAGACGGTGACCGTAGGTGTGGCCTGCAAGCTTGTTTGGTGTCTAAAGTCATAAGGTATCCCTAATTTAAGAGAACCAAGATGCTATACTGGGGGTCCGACATGGGCGTAAGTACTTTTTTTTTTACATAATTTTGCGTAATTTAATTATTTACCTTAATACGAATAGTGTCTGCTTATCGTATACCGTAATACGTGCAATAATATTTATGTACCTAATTTAGAATCATGATGTTTACTTCTTTCGGTGATAAAAAAAAGTAATTCAGTCTGTCAGCTGTCTTAAGCACAGCTAATTAACGCCATAGCCAATAAAGGCAAACGTTTATGCTGAACGGTTACTAATAGAAACGACGGACGATATCATAGCGATGCAACGAAAAAACTTTAAGCGCGCTTCCTACGAAACGAATGCTTATTATGCTACTTAGCGAAGTCCCTCCGAAGTCTTGCAACTATGCACCGACAATCAGGGACTAACTATTAACCTTACTTAAAGATGTCTTAAGGTTCATTATGGTGTGGCATGGTGCTGTCCCGCCTACAAGGGGCGTCGATTCCCCCTCCGTCACCGCACCGAGTGCGTTCACACGACTTGCTTCACTTTTTAAATTTTAATCACAAGTCGACGTTTCCAAGTCGATTTTAAAAAAAGTGTATTGAGTATCAGTGACAAGTTAAAAGCTCTCGATAACTTCGAAGGTTCTGGAGTGTGAATCGCGTATTGATTTCGATAGGGATTTGACACTCAAATTAAAATGTATAGCTTTCAAAACTCTACGTAGAGTCGTGGTTCATTAGAGAATTAATGCATAGGGCGCAGTTTTGTAAAGCAAATATATTGTAATTGTCTGACTGCCTGTTAGAACTGTATGTTCTATGGAGGTATGTGTGTATGTAAACATTGCCTATCTACACATGTAAGTAAGTAAATATAAGTAAAACGGTTACTGTAGTTTTAAAAAATTAATAAAATTGGTATACCTATATTTATTGAAAAGTAGAATTAATAGTACAATAGAAAATTATGATGAAGTAATCTTAATTTGAAAAGTCTTTTTACATTAGAATTACTATTATTTTTCTAATTGCTACAGAGTCTACTCATAAATCAGCGAAATAATTAATCCGATTCGTCACAATTCGCGTATCGGCAGCCATTTGTGAGCCATTACCGACTTACCGTTGATAAGGTTTACTGCCTCACGACATGGTTAGTTTGAACTCCTCACACGTTATAAATTATTATTACCTAATACGAAACTGGAAAGTCTGTAAGTTCAATTTTCCGCAAATTTGATCGTACGATGTAAGGGCGGATGCGCACTGTGCAAAAACTTGTCACGACGCTTGTAAATACCTATATTAAATACTTATACAAGAAGTAACTTGAAAATACACTTTTTAGGTAAAATAAGTGTAAAAGATATATTGGGTACTTTACTTCACTTACAATTGGGTTATTCTTAAATGAGAGCGAAATCTATATTAATATTTACTATCAATTGTATCTATATACAATTATACTTTAAGTATACTTACTTGAATGTCTCTACCAGGATTTCTAACAAATAATATAAATAAACCTTTACAGGTATTTAGTTTTCCTGTAGTATACCTTCATTGTTTGGTCAGTGTATCTATGATGCATACAGAATTAAAGATAATGGTATCTATCTTATCTATTTAGAACCTAATCACATGCCTATCAGATTTTTGAGGATGCCTGAAACCAGTGTGCAGTTTTTACGTAACAAAAAAGTATGGAAACTTTGCAGAAACTTGTCATTACAATAATATTGTACTTGTCGTTACAATAATATTGTATAGAGTATTTTGGTTTGCCTGAGAAAGATTTTATTTATGTTAGTGACTATGACAAAAATATTGGAGTAAGTAACGTCTACTGATTTGTTTGTTACTCGATTACTGTTTTCAGTGACCGCAGTACTGCGTTACACTGATAGGTAAACTCAAAGTATTTGTTACAAAAAGTATCAATAAAATTATTAGATAATTATTTTAATGCCTGTTATTTGTAGGTACACTGCTGGTAGGTTTGTTGCAAAAAAAATTGTATCGAAACATATTTTTTAATACATACTCCATTACTCCATTATGATTCAAATATCGCATTTTAAAGACATCACTAATCTAATAACTAGTAGAGTTAATTTAATATTTGACATTTACACCTGTCAGAAGGTTCTCTCTAATTAGAAAATAAAGTTGAAAGAGACAGGAACCAGTAGATATAACGCGCGTCCATTGTGGTAGAGCCCGACTTCACCGCTACGCTCAATGGCTCAGTAACCCCAACTACCTTCGTATCGTTTTGATGAAGTTTATACAAGCCTTCTGTTACCGGTTGTTGGTTAAAGTAGAGGTTCAGCTTATTAATTTTATATTTTAATAACGATTTCAATATATAGAGTCGTAATAAGTTGTGAAAATTTGGTTGGTATTTAAATAAAAATTATATAAACCCTGCGAAGTATTAATTTTGATAGATCTGTCCAAACTTAAACTAATTAATTTGAACTATAAAAATTAAACTTTAGTACCTAAATAACTAAAATATAAAACTACCTACATACTACAACATTTAAACTACTTATAAGTACTATAAGTACTATACATTCTCTGTTTTAAACTTTAAAAGAAATATAAAAAAATTAGTTTTTTTACTGCCCTGATACCTATTTATACTTGCCCACTAAGTAAATATCTTTATATAGGTAGGTAGGTACCTACTTAGAATCTATCTACGAGTACGAAGACTAAGTGCGCTATCTATCTCGAAGCAATTTAGCAGCGTAATAAGCTAAGAGGCTCTTTATTTATTCATAACAATATAACCGCGTATATCCTCTCGGCAATAATCGGAGGATAGGGGCCCATCGCGCGGCGAGTTCTCACAGTGCATAAATAGCGATGCGAACCGTCGTCGCAACGAGTTACGCGAATAAATACTTCGATAGGATCGGTTTACCGTTTAACGAGAGCCTTTTCAGTGCCGCGGTGAGCCATTTAGCGAATTTCAATAGTTATCGCGCGGAGAAAAACTTACGGTGGAGAGGGACGATCGCGAGCCGAGCGGCCGGCGCGAACGGGACGGACGTTACGAGAAAGAAGTAATAAAAAAGCGGTCGTGTGCGTGGTCGGAGTGTGGTGGCGTAGGGCGGCGATGCAAGCCCCTCCCTGTGGCTCGTCGCCGCCTCGCCGCCGCCTCAGTCGAGTCCACAGCGCGCGGAGCCGCACCGGTCCGCTCTATCGGCTGCAAGAGCGCGCGTAAAAAGTTTCACGCTATTCCGAAACTTCCGATTGCGGTGACAACACGCTGAAACCTGCCCTGAAAATCGTTTTGAACGTTTTCAATAAGGTACAGCACATCAACAAAACAGTATTTTGACGTGTGTTTAGTTTTTTTTTTGTTTCGCGTCTGTGTTTTTCTAGTTCCGCGAAGTATTTGAAACTTTTGTTTTGTTGTTTTCACGGAATATTTTGATAGAGACGCTTGGGTCAGTCCGAAATTAATTATAATTTTGTTTATTGGTAGACTTTAGGAAAGTTTTTAAAAGCCATAACCTGAGTAGAGTGAGCATTGAAGCAGACTTGCCGAAAGGCAACAGATAACTTTATCAGATTTGCAAAGATTATGTTCTGTGCGACCGATGGGATGTACGGACGGTGACATCGTGTGGGCAGATCGCAGGCTGGGTTCAGAGGCGGTCAACTTGATGCTGCTCCAGGGAGAAGGCCGGGAGCGGCAGGGGCCCATGGAGGAGGAGGGCTCGGCGCGCCCCTGCGCCACAGACTTTTCCATAGCGGCCATCATGGCCAGGGACCGCCAGGAGCGACGCGAGCGCAGGAGGCACAGGGACCCTAGAGAAGATATCCTTACTCCCTTAGGTAAGTTTCGTCAAAAAATTATGTAAACTATAGGTATTATAATTTTAATAAGCACCAAACATTGTTAAAATGTCCTGCTTAAAACTTTTAAATGGCTTTCTATTTTCTGTTCGATATAAAGATTAGCGATACACTTTTTCTCATATGCGGGCACGAATATTCTAAGGTAGATAGTAGGTATATGGAAGACTTTAATGTAATTTAATTTAAAACTTAATTCTTATTTGTATCCGTGGATGAATAAAATTTGTATTTGTCAATATTGTTGAAATTCCTATTACCTATGTAGGTAGGTAGGTAACTATAAAACTAGTCATAGTTTGTCTTACAAGATTATTATTAATCTATTATTATATAGGTATCATAAGGTTTATGAGGTTACATTTTACTTTTGTAAAAAGTTTCCTACTTTATAAATTTTAACTTAAAAGTATTCGATTATAACATTTATAATCTTTATTTCATTTCTATAATTTTTAAACTACTTTCTAAACAATAAAAATAAATTCTTAATACCTATAGATAGGTACTATTTCCAAATAATTATAACCTAACAAGACCTCGTTTGTTCTGTTGTGGTCGTTCTATTTAACACCTCTATAACCAGATTATCTCGATTATCTTACCCGCGGACATGATTTAGATACGGCTTCTCTACTTCTTAAGGCTTCATATTCACACTAACTTGCTCTTCTAGATTTATTAATTTTATTTATATTATCTTCTATTCTTTTTGTTCCGTTTAATTATTAGTTTCACCTTGTAACTATTTTTTGTAAAAATTCTGACTAATTTACACACTCTACATTTTATATTATAAGTAACTACATTATAAGTTCTTTTTCACTACACAATAATAAAAAGAATTTTATTATTTGACAATAATACCATACAATAAATAATCTTTTCTATAACCAAAGTATAATTATATTAATTAATAAAGTTATTTATCTAGTTCACAATTAAAATGTTATCTTTAGAAGTCAAGAGGATACTAAACTAGAATTCTGTAATATGTTTAGAAATAAAATAAATAAACATGCTTATCTATTTTATATCTACATGAATTATCGGTCTAGGTACCTATCTTTCTACCTAAAGTTAAATTTACCTATTACTTAACCACTTGACTCTTTGGTTAGGTTTCTCAGTAAAAAACCAAATAGAAGGCAGAATAAAATCACAGAAAAAATGTTGTTTGCGCCATCTTTTCTACAGACTTCTTTTACTTCAGACTTTTCTTAAACGCAACTTGTTTATTTGTTAACTATTATAATAAGTATCTAATAACAAAAAAGTTCATGGCTCAATAGGGTATTTACGTGTGAATAGCATTGTTTGAAAACATAGCTTTGTAACCACAAATATTCAATTGTTGTATCTCCAAACAAGTACTAAATATTATTGACTAGGTACTTTTAATAATGTCTGCTCACACAAAAGTCAATTTTGTATAAACTCAAGTACTCAAACATAAAACAAATAGGCTTAAACGACACGCTTACTTTTATACTATGATTGTATCCAGAATATGAGCAAATTTAACAGGCACGTTCAAATATTGAGGAGTTAACAAACTCAGTTGTAGATAATATTCATTGGATATTATCTAGCTAATTATATTATTTATATTATATTATTTACGGCTATAATAAATAGAGATAAAAGTAGTGGAGATTGATCCAGGTTTTCCCCGTTGTGGGGGGAGACACGTGCCCAACAGTGGGCCATAAAAAGGGTTGCAGGCAAAATTGGTCAGAATTGTAATTACTGTGGACACTATAGGTATTCTTATATTTGGTCGCGATAATGCAAACTTATCTGGTGGAAATCTTTAAATTGAAGAATGATTTGGAAAAATATATTGATACGTTTTAAAATTTGTAAAAACGAAAATACTCTTTCAAAGTGGGTAAATAGGTAAATTAGTTTAGTATAGCGTTTGATAATGACTGTGTTATGCGACAAACAAAATAAGGTTTAACTAATTCATCAAGTGCAGTCTATGTCATCAATGATTAAAG
Source organism: Noctuana stator (assembly GCA_018231225.1). NCBI lineage: Eukaryota > Metazoa > Arthropoda > Insecta > Lepidoptera > Hesperiidae > Noctuana > Noctuana stator. Next base: position 7,224 of record DWQK01001067.1, read on the forward strand.
TTAAAAACCTTTAGGATGAAAACCTAAATACCTGTCAAACATATTATGTAAAAAAATCGGATAAAATTTAACGCCAAAGCAATTATTTACTGGCTTCAAAGAGCTAATATCAACGCACTCAAACTTGTACTGGAATCTGGAATGCGAGTTGTTAAAGTGTCAATGTTGGAGTGATGAAAAATAAGGTGTCAATTTATTAAAGTTGGCAGACGAAGCGGCACGCGATAATTACTGCCAGCAATTTAATTAGTTCGCTGCAAAACAATTTAGACGCTACAATTTCATCACAGCACGCAATAATAGCAAAGCTCTCTTCGTAAAACTAGTTCAATCCGAGGTGATAGGCTCGAGTATCTTAAATCATTTTACCGTAGTAAATCCTTTAAAATAATTTGCGATTTTATAAGACTAGGACCTACCAATGGAGAGTTAATGCTACTTATTTTAATTTTAAAAGAATCCTAGGAAACACGACCTTACCATTGGTTATACCTACTACAACCTGTTAATATAAATTACCCTTTTAGTTAACGTTTGTTTAAGTTGGTTAGGTTAGCCCCCCGTGGTGTAGGTAATAATATATCGATGTTATCAAGTAAGTGAATAAATTAATAAATTTAAAAATAAATACACATAACTAAATAAAAAAATTAATGCGATAAAATAAAGAAATAGGGAAAATTTTAAATTAAAAGCTAAGATATTGTTCTTAAAGGCTAAAAAAGTTGGCTTACTATATATAGGTTTTACACTAATAGATTACTTACCTATATGTCATTGTCACCGCAAATCTGATTCACAGTGTTAATATTAATAAATATTATTGAAACACAATTGATTCCTGCGTGAGATGATTGAATGGTAATCATATAATTGAATAAAGCTGAATATCACAGTGACGATTTTAGTTCCATTTAATTCTTTTGCAGAGAAATTCGTCGACGCAGCGGCGTCTGCCTCTGGCTCTCCATCACCTCCTCTGGCGGAGTATGAACGTGACTCTCCCGTGGACGTGTCCTCCACGTCCGAGGCTGGTTCCGCTAACGGAGTGGCTGGTGCCTCCCGGGCCTTGTCTCCCCCACCCCGCAATCCGCAACTAGCTGAGCGCTGGTCCAGCGAGGAGATGAGGCATATCCAGTGCCATCTTGAGACCAAGGAGCTGTGGGACAAGTTCAATGAACTTGGTACTGAAATGATCATCACGAAGACTGGGAGGTAAGTTAGATATGTTATAGAATATTGCAGGGTTTAAAGACCTTTTGCAATAAATTGTGATTGTTGTTTCACGATATGCGGGGCTATGAAGCGCGCATAACCCCGCTGGTAGTGTGAATCGCAAGCGATCACATTGTTAAGCAACGTCGGGGGCAGCCAGAGCCAATCCGCATTGGAGCAGCGTGGTGGAGTATGCTCCGGGACTTCCTCGGTTGTGGGGAGAGACCCGTGCCCAGCAGTGGGACATAAAAAGGGTTGAAGGCAGGTTGTTTCAGATATCTAATATGCATTACGAATAATGCTATTTTCGTTGCGATTTATACGTTAATAAAACGTTGCTACGAGCATATATGTTTTGTATCAACTTTTATAAACTTCTCCGTTTTCTTCTAATCGTTAAGAGCTAACGGAAATGACTTTTCAATAATGCTAATGATGGTAACTTAACCAGAGTTTGCTACTCATTTAAAATTACCGATAAAGCCAACACGAATGTCTACTTAAAGTTAATTACAACAATTATCCAATTAGAACGAAAACACGAGCCTACTAAAGTAATTCGAGCCACCGTTGGCTATAAACCTACCGCATGGTACGAGTGAGGGCAATCAAATTGGATCGATTAGGGTATGTACTGAGCAAGAATTCCCGGTGGTAATCGAATGATTGTTGGTGAGCGAGATCAAGGCAGCAGTGGCAGGCCGTTGAGGGCGATGGTGGCATGGCGCGGCCGCCGGTGCGAGGCGTGTCGGTCGCGCCTCGCCGCCGAACAATGGACGACCGCCGTCGATACAACCTACCGCGGACGAAACACGCTCAAATTATTGCTTTGATTGGCTTAGTATTGCCTGTTACCCCTGGTACTTTAAACACTGTTACCAGAATGGCAATCATTCATATTTTTGAGCTGTATTGTTTGAACAAAATAACATACGTTCTCGACGGTCGTAAAGTATCAAGATGTATTTACTACAAACGCAAAATCTTCAATCAGATTTGCAGTATTGCAATGTTACATAGCTACTCGTAATATGCCGATTAATAAAATAAAACTAAAATAAAAATCTTGATTACTGACAGGTCACTTAACCGTTAACAAAAAATACTAAGTCTGATAATGAGTTAGTTCTTTGTGAGGTAAAGAATTATTTTGGATTATTACTTGAGGGCCACTTAATTAACTCCGGAGTCGGAAGTCATGCATTTATAGAATAGTTTAATTCACATACGGACAGGTACCTTAAAACCTAGAGTTATTCAAGGAAAAAGTACAGTAGCACCTTTTAGGCAAGAGTGCCATCACGCTTATCATCAGGCGAGATTGAAGTAAAACCCAAGCAAAAAAAAAACTTTTTTTGTGTTGTTTGTGTGTGTGAACCCTTTCCAATTGCAAACCATTGTCAATCGTCTGAACGTTACCCGGACTTCCCAAGACACGTTAGAAATTAGAATGATGTTCAAGCAAAGTAGTCTCGCTGACAATGACAACCAGCGTGCAAATTTCAAAGAGCGCGGGGGTAATTTATACCTGTTAGAGGTAGAGGCGAGGTAACCGCCGAGGACGTTATCGGTACGTTGCAGGTTGTAGCCGCTCCACTGCGACCACCGACGTTATCGTCGCCCCGTAAATCAACGCGATAGTCCGTTGATCGTGACAAATCCGGTAACGCAATCTATTGATAAGGACCGTACTTAACGATATATATATACACCCGCTACCTAATGACTGCTTAACTTTCTAGTCGTTTTCGGGGTATAGGAGCTGGTTGTTTTAAATCTTCTTCTTCAGAGGATGTTTTCTTTTCAGAAGAGAAATATTGTAGCCAATTATTTATTTTTACTCTAGTGTTCTTTAGTTCGAACATGTTAAGCTAGTTTAGTAAGTTTATTATTTGATAAATTATTCCTTTGCTTTTAATTGAAGTAGGTTCATTATAAGCTTAATTTTCAGCGAACAAAATTCGTAGAACTTTCTCGTAGCACCTACCATGGTAGCTATTGTTACGCTTAAACCGAGAGTGGTGAGAGCTTTTATAGTTTTACTGTGAAATATTTAATGTTATTTCCGTTACGTTAAAACGAATAAATTGGAACAAAGGCCAAGTGCAGAGCGCAAAACAATGAGGGCTCTTTCACGCTCTATAAACCAGTATTAATATACGTCATATATTTATTCCTTATAATGTTCTCGAGTTAACGACGCCTCGGGCATTTGGTTTTTTCTTCTACGGGCCATAAAATACGACATCTGGAAATATATTCCACTCGTATTCATATCCAAACTTAGTAGCCCAGCAAAATCATCATGCGTGTTTGATGTTGTGCTGATTCAGATTAATATGTTTGTTATAAAGTAGGTAACACCAACCGACAGACCACTCACTATATACTTTTTCTTTCTATATCCATTATTTGTTCACGTTATCTACTTTTCAAATTATCTTCATTCCGTTTCGGTCATGTGAGAGAAAAAATTAGGTCGTTTGTACACGAACAACAGGAGGGGTACAGACAATCGTATTTGGGGACGATTTTCCACACGCCGTCACGCTGAGCTTAGGCCAGCTTATCCGAGCCGGCCTCGTCGATTAGCATAAATCTCGCCAACTAACCGTCACAAATGAGTAGCGGGCAGAGCATGGGGCGCGAGATGCAGCCGAACTAACAGGAGGCGACGAGGCGACGGCGATCGCGCGACGCTCGCATGTCGCGGCGACGATGCGCGACGAATCGCGACCGTCGCCCGCCCGCATAAATCAGCATTATCTCGCGAGATAGCCGCGCTTGGACCCACCCCGCCATATCACGCCGAGCCCCGTGTCGTTCGAAAAAATTAATGACTCGGAAAAACGATTCGCTTATGAGGGATCTTTCAATGTAATTGAATTGCTCCACAGAGATCTGCCGAATTGTCGCCAGTGCGTATTGTTGAGTCAGGTGTTCGGCGCTTCAACGGGATTTTTGTTACTGTAGCATGGGTATAAATGCTATTATAGCTATACCTACTATTCCTCTATATTTAAAAATAGTTAGTTCTAGGTATGTTTGAAAAATAATTAAACTTGTAATAGTTTTAACAGATAATGCTAATTTGTTAAAATCATATCCACTATCTTTCCTTAAGTGACAGACGAACAGTTTGAATTTGCATACGTATCAAAACAGGGAGAGGAAAAATGAGACGACATTAAATCCAGCCACATTAGCTTCATTCACCCCTTGGAGATTATCATAACAGGCTTAATAGAATAATGTAAATATGTCCGTCTGTCGGTCGCTAGTTGCCATGCTAATCGCGCGCAGCTAACGCGGTAAGCTGCACTTTAAAACCTGTCTCTTTGTGTGCGACACTTAGTTTATTCAACGTGGGCCATTTTTCATCCGCTCTGCAAATATTTTGATGGTTGTCGGGCACCCGTTTCGAATCCAGTAGCGTTTACGAGCGAGCAGTTGAATGCTTGCAATATTTATTGACAAAATGGATCTAATCATTTTAGAAAATTGTAGCTGTGTCAATTCCCGTAGAAGCGATATTACTGTAGCGTTGTATTATCCATCAACGATATTATTCGTTAAAAAGTAATGTTGGATTTACACGAATTTTTTTCGCTATTTTCCTAACAGCTTCTTATAACGGATGATACTCATAAATCATGTATGCCTAAATTAATGCCTGTTTTATCCATAATCGTCACTAATTTTTTAAACTGGCGATTGTAAACTAGTCTCAATAGGTTTAAATTAACATGTTTTCATATTAGAATCTATCGTCGATCGGCAGCGTGGCGTTGAAGATGTTTTCCGGCGCGCGCGTTGCCAACACTTGTAATCACGGACTTGGCAGGCAAAAGGCTCTTTGATTTAGTTCTCACCACTATGTCCGCTATAAACATATGCTTCCACAATATATGATAAATTATAATGAGCGTTTATTCGCCAGTTAATATTTAGCTTTTGTGAACTCAAACAAAACGTTATTGTTTTCAACTTACGAATTGATGATTAACGTCAAATACTAGTGAAGTTAATTGCGCCTCTTGGACGCGCTTTGATGTTGAAAATTATTTTCGACGGAAGTGTCTTTAAATGTTTTAGAGAATATAAAAGATGGAAATATGAGTTTGATACGAGTAGCATGTCTACTAGAAGTGGAGTTTCGTTTACCTATAGAATATTTAAATATTTCGTGTATGCATGTGTGCGTCTATTCCGATGTGACTAGCATAGATCGCGAGTTCAATTCCCAGTACTAGGTCTGGTGTAATATATCGAACTATATTGCAAATGAGTCCGCCGAGCGAACTGGCATTGTGTTAGGCTGTAACATGGACCTAGTGATTTTGGTGGTTTTTGTGTTCACTGAAACTTACAAAAAGTGGACAGAAAAATCAGTGATTATTTTGGGTTTCTTTTTTAATAACAAGATGATGCTGTTTCTAACCCTTAACCATCACAATCCAATTTAATTAAAACTCCGAGGTTTTCGTTAAAATTAAGTGCCACGTTGTTACTATATATAAAAATTAATGCATACGTGGCACATCCAGTGCGTGATCCGTGGTCCGTATAATTTTTTTGCGGGCGGTGTCGCGGCGCTGGGCGCGCACCGCGCTTACACGTACGCAGGGCTCGCCTGCCATTTGTCGCACTCGCACGATAATTGTTGATATACGATCGCGATCCGACACCGTAATTGTCAACGCTTAATCTTCTAATTGGCTCGCATTTGCCAATGCCAGCGAGTCGCTCGATTCGTTCGCACCGATAGTTCGCATACGAAAAAATCGCTCACCGATTTCGGTCACATTCGTAAAACATGACACTCCGGCTCGTATAAATGTTTCGGCGGAGCGAGCGAGGAAGAAAAGCAATTCGCAACGCCAATTTCGAGAACAGTAAAAAGTGCGATTCACAAGTGCAACTTGAAACGGCGTTTAAGAGCGAACCGAGGGCGGCGCCCGCCGGGGGCGAGAAAACAATTTGGAATTTTATCGGCGACGAGGTGGCGCGGGGCGGGTGACCGTGTTACTTCTGATTTATGGTCACATTAGGTGCGAGCCACAACGCGCGAAATACACACGCTTACATCATCCTCAACTCATACTATCGCTACTTCATTTTTCACCTGGTAATCACACAAAATACCAGTTTTTCATTTCACGAAGAAACATACGCATTGATAAGTTAAGAATAATACCTAACTATTCTATTGAATTTCAGAAGAGATATTTTTATTAGATATATTACCTATTGCCTATTTATTAGGTACATAAATTAACAGGTGTTAAAACGGAAGGTATCTATTCAAATTTATAATTTGTATTCAAATAGTCATGCATCAGTCATGTTTAAGATTCTCTAATAAGCACAAAGAAATAGTTAATGTAATTCTTATGATTATTTGCTATATAAATGATCCAAATAATTAAATCAAGTCAACTTCAGCGCCGCGATTATCTCAAATATTTTAATGCCAACCGAATTCAAAAGCTAATTTCACTAAAACCTTAAATGAAACGAGTTGGCCTGAGCTCGCACATTATTTAACTTGTTCCAAGTTTAAATTGAAAACGCCACCGAACTCTTTGCGTGGGTACCTACTCCAAGTCAAATTTTGAACTTTGCCGCTGAATCGGAAATTTCTTTATAAATATCTTATTAAGCTTAAATTCAGTCGGTGTCACGTTGCCGACACTAATTTTATTCGTGAAAGACTGCGTCAGGGCGACGCTGCGGCGTGGCGGTTCGGTCGGGACCGGTGAAAATGTATGCAAACGGGAAACGCGATATTTGACGGAGCTGAAAACGACAAAAGAATTAAGGAGAAGTCACTCCTCGACCCCGACACGCGACGACACCGCGACAGTCTACCCCCCTCCTCCCACTAGGACCTTACATTGCGAATTCACTTTACTTTGTCCTTTATACAGATTAGCTGTCACTCTAAAGGCGATTAATCTATCAAAATGTTTTATTTATAAATACAAAAGTTAAGTGAGTCTCAAATAATTTAATGTCTTCTAGTGGGCAAGTACTTCTCTTTACATTTTGTTTCATATAGTATCTGAGAAGTTATAATAAATATCTATTTAATAAAATTAAAAAGCACCCACTATTTAATTGATAATTAAATATTGATAGAAAAGTAAGTTTATAATGTAGGTACTTACGTGTTTAAATAACATATCAGATCTACCTCCAGGCTTGTAACTACTGCCTGTGGCGTAGGTAATAAGCAAGGAAGGCGAGTTTCATGACAACACGTGAATTGTTTTAATTCCTATCACGTTAATAATTCACGCACACAACCCTATTTGTATCTATTTGGGTTATGTGAAGAGAACACATGCGCCGTATTTGAACACAACGTGTAATAGATGTGTGATTCATGTAAATGTACCCTTAGCGAGTGTATCGTAGGTTAATCTCGCCCCCCGCCCTGGCAGGCGACGCAATATGCCGCGGGCCGGGGTGGCAGGGTTCCGCGGAGAAAACGTGTAAACTAATTATGTACATTTTCGTAGCCACTTATTTACATAACCACCGGCTGAACCCCGCTTTCACCGTGAATATTTCATTTGTAATCTTTACTTTGACGGTTTAATATGACAGCTGTTGGTTTGTTTGTAGGAAACTTTTAATTTTCGTCGTTTCGGTGTTCGGTGTCTTCCTGTGCCACCGTTCCTTGTGTGCGCGCTGCGACGCCTCCCGCGAATAATGATAGGTGATTGTCGAACAAGTTTTTTTTACGGATAAACGACTGGGAAACTTCGTGAGACTCTGTCGGCTGTTGTCTGTACGGGAAGGTGCTTATTATATTGATGACTGTTATGCCTACTAAACGACACCGTTTACTTTCTACGTTTGTTTCGAGGTGGGAATTTATGTTGAGGAAACATAAGGGCGACTAATTAAGTGTCATTGGAAATTGATGATAAGTGGGGACTATTAAATCCTTTAAACGTTTTTGTGGGAAGAAAAAATAATCTAAAAGGGTAAAATACATCGTTCCCATGATATGTACTATTAGATTGAAAGGTAATAAATCAGTTAAACTTAAATTTACGACTACAACCAGGAGCGTTGTTAACTGCGTTCAATCCTCGAGCTTAGACCGTTTCGTGGTGTGCAGGAAGTCAATAAATAAAACTATTAGATGGTAATGAGCGAATGGGCAGGAGTTTCGCGAGTATTTATACCCGCCTTCGCGGGAACTAATTTATGGAAGTAAGTACGCGGAAAATGTTTATGTACTCCCTGCCGCCCTCTGTCGTTGACATCCGGTGGCCTCCCTACTGCTACAATTGCATATAAGTACTGCCTTGTTAAATTTAATATTGCCTACGTATGGCTGGGACGATGAAAGGGGATGTTATATTTGTTATAACAATTACTAATATCCATATCTACTTGATTTATGCGTAAAACCAGTATTTACCTGTGACTACGGTAAAATGGGGTAGGGTTTATTTGTACCTAAGTTTGTAAGTAGGTAGATATCGCTTTATTCTACAAAGTAGGTACGTGTTGGTATAATTATTGGTTTAGTAGCGATAATAAAAGAGGTAGGAACGTTTTGTTATAGGTAATACAATGACGTCATTTGATATTAATTGATTGATATGATGACGACCCGTATGGTGTAGTGGTTACCATGCCAGTACACCATTCAAAAAGTCCCGGGTTCGATCCCCGGCGGGGCAGAAATTTAAATGATGAATTTAGATTTCTGTTCCTGGTGTGGGTGTTTGTGTATTTGTCTTTATGTGTGTCCATGGCCCCACGACACAAGGAATCCTAGTGTGGGGCTGTGAGTGTGAAGCGTTATTTATTTATTTAATTCTAATAATGCAACTTTAAATAATAAAACAATATTGAAGTAAAAAGGTCAGTGTAAACGTAAAAACGGATTACCGAAGCGCAAAATATTCACTTTAGGAACGTCATTAAATTAGTTAAATGTCCTCATGTCTAAACATCTAGATTCGTCGCGACGCCGGTACACCGAGTCAGTCTTTGAAGTTTCACTTCGAAGAAAACGTTGACGATTGACAGCCTGCTGGATTACTCATGGCTCAGGACAGTGTTCGTGTATCTGTTAGCAGATCTAAGAGGCAATTACTAAGCTTTTTAAGGGACCACCAAGAAGCTCCATGCTGCCTTTGATGACGTAGTACGGAGCTGATGAGAGCTGTGGTTACGAGGAAATGAGTTAACTCCAATCTGGTTTTAGGTTGGGAATGGACTTTAATATATAGAGACAAGCTGAAACATAACAAACGGAAACATAATGAAGTACCTACTCGCTCGTTCAATATTATAGTATCTATAATTTATGTAATGTTATTTGCATTTGATTACGTGTCAATGACAAGCTCTTAAGATTTAAGATTACGTGGGTTGGATAGGTGTTGACTATAAAAAAAATTGTTTTTATGTATATACTTGTATACGCATATACTTACCTACCTATGTAGGTACCTTCTAGCTAAATTCAATCATCTTCAAACAAGCACCTTCTACCTAAATTCGTTCACCTAAATTCGACGAACCTGAATTAATTTTTATATATTTAAATATGCCACGATAA
>DWQK01001068.1:0-17024 GCA_018231225.1 Noctuana stator
CTATTTTATCATATAAAAAAGTCAATTTTGGGATTTTTCGAAATAATACAGTGTAGTAATGGGTGTGCGATATATATTAAAACTTTTTTTTAAGTTTTAATGAAAGAATTTTTATATTAAAGAAGTTTTTTCGAAGATTCATACATACAAAAAACATTATCTAAAAATTTAATTAAATTGTTCATCAAATTATTTGTTGCGTTACAAGGAAGGAACTTATCAATTGTGGCACTCATCATTATTGCTAATCCAAGAACTGACTCACAACATTACATCCAAATGATGAGAAAGTGGGGATTGAAACAATAATAAAATGAGTTATTTCCTGTTAGCAGACTCAATATTTACCAGGTTTAAATATTTATAACTTGAGTAGCAGTAGAAAATTTCTCACCATCACCACGTCATAATAAAATTGCTGTTAAATAGGCAGATCAGAGAAAAAAGAGACAAGTAGAGGGAAGAGCTGGTCAGTTATTTGGCGTATGGCTCGTCTTAAGCTCATAGCGGCATATTATGTGACTGAATTTGGTACAACATAACATTTGGTAATATGAGAAACTTACAGTTAAGTTGGAACTGATCCTCTAAAAGTTCTGTATAGCCTGATATATCATAAAGAACCATGGTACATTAATTCTTCGGTTTTTTATTACCTAACGTTATTCAAACCACTGAGTTAGATTTTAGATTTATTTCGACCTTACCTCTTTTTATTTTTATTTGCGGTTTTCATGAAAAATATTGATGTATAAACAAATAAATGAATTATAGATAACACACAATATCACTTAATTTTCACCACTACAGTAATTTATACCATAACCACGAATATGTTTTATGTATGGTATAATGACATCACAACAAAAAGTTCAATAAATACCTAATACCTTATTTTTTTAATAATGTTACCAATTTTTAAAGTTAGTTACAAGTCAGCACAGAAAAATATATCTGTGAGGACCACACATAATATAAAACTGACTAACATCGTGCCTGTTATCACTGACTTATCTCAATTGATTAGATAACGCACGCAATCATTAGTATTCTGCTAATCGAAAAATATTTTTGAAGACTTATAAAATACTAAAATTTAGTTCCCTTTTTTTACATAAAAAGATTTTTAAATGTGAAAAAAATAGGAGCAAAATTATAGGTTTTCTCCCGAAACTAATATCGCAAGAAGAGTGTATATGTTGTATACGAGAATCAATTACAAAACTTACGAATGTGCATATCAGCACGTTTTTTAATCGTTTATTTATAAGATAAGACATCATTGTGTACCTACTTCGTTCAAAATCTGTAGATAAAGCTCAACATAAAAAAGCGAACGTTTTACAGTACTAATATCAATGACAAATTACTTTAATGTTCATTATTAAAATAACTTTGGGGAATTTACTCAATAAGTATAAGTATATGTATATACCATATTGTTTCCTATGAAAATTCAGCAAAAACACGAAACAAAAATACACATAACTTGATAAAAAATATGTAAAAAAAATCGTGAGTATGTTAGATACCAGGTGGCAGCCCCGGAAAGTACCACCTTCATACCTACCTACATATATATTGATAAAATCTTGGCAATGTAACAAACCTCGAATTATTCTGCTCTGTGATTACAGATACAAAGTTGTCGGGGAACATGCCGCGTCGTCCTTTCAACTCGCCGCGCCACCAGCCACCCGGCAGCTGATCCACATCTCGAAGAACATCCCCTGGCCTTATTGTAAGTTCGTCACCCTCCGATGCGTCATATGCGTAATTGGCTATGCAGGATACTGGTAGAGAAATATATTTTTTGTGGTTAGACAGTATGCTAGTTTTTATCTAGCATTCAGTAGATTTAAAAAGAAATAAAATCAAAAAAGAAAAATCGAATCTTTTTTTTTGGACCTGTATAATATAGAATATAATAGTAATATGTAGAATATATTAGTAATATATTTGAATGACTAGTTAGCGGTTTAAGAGTGCAGGTGACTTTGACTACTATAATGATCTTGAAGACTTTGATAATGATGATGAGCTCATACAAAATTTGGCTGATAAAACACACAAGAAGGATGTCAACATACAAACTCAAAGACAATTAAAAATATATACTATAGCATCCTAACAAGTGATTTTTGTTTCAGGAACAGTTTGAGCCATTAATCTATTGAACCATCAGCCACCATTCTCTTCTTTTTTGAGATAAGCATGGATTGTCAGCTAGGACATAATATGACTATACCTACCACTCTTTTTTCCAACTGAAATTGTAAAGTTCGTCACAAAATACTGCCTTGTATAGTAAAAACTTTATCTTTTAAAACATGTTAGTGAATATTAGTGAAGCTGCATACTCTTATATATTTCTGTATTATAATTACTGATCAGAATTATGTTAATTAATATGTGATATATGAGAAGGGTCATTATGTATTATTTTATGATTCAACACTTATCTAGGTAAGATTGATTTCATAGTTTAATGCTTGAGCTATGCTGAATAAGTAACAATATAGAAATAGAGTGTATACATATACCTTAAAAAAAAGAAATATTAAAAAGTTGTATGAACCCTCCTGTTGTATGGTATAGCAATGTCAATTACCAAACAATTTCATTTCACAGATGAAATAATTAGGTTAAAAGTATGTTAATGCAAGTCAATATTTTTAATGCAGATTTATTTCACGAGAATAAGTTTATTAACAACTTGAAGATTTTTGGATTCTATAAAATTATCTTAAAGCATAATCATAACATGCATTGAATTAATATATTATCTACATACCCTACTGACTCTCTACTTTGCACACGGAAAACTAGCTTTAAAAGTAAAATTTGTATTTAGTAAGTTATTCAAAATTATCATTTATCCATCACTAGGAATATAGAACATGAAGTTTTTTTCATTTATGCTTGATTTCTGATGTGCTGTTACACACTGTCAAGATTAGATATCAATGTTTATAAATATATGTAAAATAATATAAATACAGACTGGTATGTTTATAACAAGATAACCCTAATCTGACACCAAAAAATTTTATTTCTTTGTGCAATGTTTGAATACATTCATATTTATAACTGAACTTGGCAAATTAACACAAATATGTGCATTGTTTTTAGCTGACTGTTGACAATATCACAAAGCAATGAAAACCTCAATCAGTCTAGGTCATTTAAGTAAATTACATTTATTTTAAAATTGTAAATAGAAAAACTGTAGTATTAAAGATTATTTCTACATTTCACATCTAACTTACTTTGTTTTGAAAACACACTTTAGTAAATTAACATGCTATATAACACCTTCATACACTGTGTTTATACCATTAAACATGCACATGACATCACATAAGCATGGAAATGACTCATGATCTTGGTAGTGCTCAAGGAGAGTGGCATAGCAATGTTTATCTTAGTCTTAAGCTAAACCATCGAGATCGTAGTTCAAGAACCAAAACTCAATACCGTACGGATCCGAAACAAATGTTACGGAGCGAAGGGAATTCCAACACCTATGAATTTTACTCACGTGACCCCTTAGAAAACTAGCCCCATACCTTTGTTGTAATGTTACGAGCAAGCTCAAACATTACGAATAAATACATCAGATGTCGTAGCAGGTGTACGTCAGCCTAAATCATGTCGCAAGGTACAGTTATTCATTTACAAACAAGATTGTTTTAAATTCTATATAATAAACTTACCCCTTTGATTGGCAGGAGAGTCCATTTCTTGATTAAACTTTTCTAATATCACATTATCACAACATATTCAAGGAATTCACAATAACTACACACTTAGTAATTCACAACACAATTTCAAGTTAATACACACTTACGATCTAGGGCGATTACAAGTTACAAGAAAAAAATATTTCTAATGTCAAACGAGAGTCATCGCCACAGATAGAGTAACAGACAGAATATATCCTTAAGTTTATAGTCTGTGAGAACAACTAAACCACAAAATAAATAGTACAAAAAAGTACTCATACACTCACAAGCTAAGCACAGATAACACTAAGTAACAAGGATTATAATTTAAGTAAAAGTAACTACACTCATGGGTTTGCAAACAAACGTGTAAGTACACGGTTGTTCGCAAACCCCAAACAGATTAAGTATCAAAGATAATATCATATTATTATTGATCATCAATCTATAAGTAGGTTGGCAGATATTGATTGCCAAACCACAATCTGTTAATCGATACCTACCTCATGCTATGACTTCATGGATACTCTATTAGGTAGATATATATTTTGACAATTTTGACTACCTACCTATCTACTGACATTGCTGTTGACGGTTGACATTGACAATTGACATGACAATTATGACATTTGGTTTGACTTTTTGATTAAAGAAAGTCGTCGAAAATCTATCTATCTATCGGAATAATTTAGGAAATTCAAGTAGAAATGTTGAGCAGGACTTTGCTATCGAGGGCCATCTTATTGAGGACCCTAAAGAATACGGCGGATAATGTTAAACAAGCCAAGAGGAATGCAGGCCATGGGTATGTAGGATGTATGTTATGTCATTCCCTATTCCCTCCTATAATTTCATTGCTTGTGATCTATGTATATGAGGTGTACCTTGAGGAGTCAACATTACCCAAGTCCTTTCTTACAAGCTTTGTTAGGATGTATGTTATGTTTTGTTCAGAACACAATCATTATACTGTGGACAGAACCTTGGGCTGTTGATTTTTTCAATTACGAAGGAGCCACCATAAAGAGACACGTTATAGAGTAGTTTCTACTTCATCTTGGAGATTGTGTTCAGTTGATATTGTATCCTCTCGATTTTACTTTGTCTGCTTTGTAATAGCCTACCAAACACTCTACATTGTTCTTGATCTACAGTAATTAGGAGATCCCGATGGCATGAAATGTTTCCAGTGAAAGCCTCATTAAAGTGTTATACGAGTGCTTAGATTTGCTGAATTAATAAATTTATTATTCCGTAAAATCTGTTTGTAAATCACTTGGCATAGTGTTCAACCATCAGAGCATAGCGACTCTGATCAGTGTTAATGATCCTTACCTTACATACCTTAAATCTTTATAATTCACTGAGCAACTGTAGTAAACCACAAAAAATTGTTTATAATTCACTGATATTCTCATCATGCCAGGTTAATTTTATACTTTGAATTTTGAATATTAACACAATCTAATATTTTATTTCATTTCAGTGTATGGTCATACAGAGTGCCTCCACCAATGCCATCTAAGCGGGCAATATATTTAGCTGACCTCCTGGGAGGTCTAGCCTGGTGGTGGATTCTATACCACATTGCTACTGAACCGGAGCATATTTATGTAAATTGGATTTTTTCTTTGTAATGATTCCGATTCATTTATATTGCTTTTGGTGTATGTGTACTTAAAGAAGACTTGTAGATGCTATGACTGTCTGTATATTATTTAATTTCTAGATAGTAATGTATGTATGCAACTCAACATACATTCTATCTGAAGTTTAGAAGTCATGGCAATCCATAGACTCCCATTTCCTAACTCAAATAGGATAGAATTCCTATCATAGTCCATACATAGACGAATGTTACTTATGAACTCTTTGACATACACACAAATCTAAAAGCAATAATAAACAGACAATAAAAATATTTTGTACTAGATTCCTTCCAAACTTTAGCTAATTAATGTTTTCTCATTTATAGGGTGAATGGACTTATATAGACCCTATCACTTGGACAGATGAAGAATTAGGAATCCCACCTGACTCAGAAGGCCCGCTTAAGAAGTGAAATAAATTAAGAAATATTTTATTGTTTGTTATAGTTAATTTTAGATTGCAATCATAATTTGTTTTAATAAATAATAAAAGGCTAATGTTGTTTGTTTTTCTACATTATGTGGAATATTTAAATAGATTGTATCTTCTAATATTGAACTAGCAAAACCTCAGCTTTTGCACAGTAAATGCAAATTTTTCTACTTATACTATATTCACCATCAAGACAATATTAGATTAAAGAACATAGGTTTTAATTTTTAAAGTAACAAAGTGTTCAATTGACTGTGATAACATTGAACATAGGTTTGTACCAATTTTCGTGTATCATTTTATAAATAACAAACTACAGTTCGGAAAGTTCTTCATGTAGTTATACAGAAAATGAATTTTACAAACCCACACTCCATCAGTAAACTTCGAACTATTATATAACATCATAAAACTCCACAATGCATATACAGAGAGTATGCACAAAGTTACACTTCAGACAATACTCCTTTGAAGTGGTTTAATCAAAATATGTCAATCAAAACCAAATATTGTACAAACATTTACTGATTAAATAACTTTATTTCCTTATAACATTTTACACTAAAGCTACAATTGTTTTAAATTGTAAATTACAATTATTATATTGCTTAAAAAATTATATATCACTATTTACTTTGAGCTTGGTCTTTGCAACATGGTCTGCCGCCTTTAATTCCTTCATCTGGCACTGCTTTATCATTAAAGGGTATATTATCTAGTTTAACAGTATCATTTGTAATTTTGGCCTCTGAAAAAAAAAAACAATATTAAAAATATTTAAGTAATTATCATATTTATTTGCTGTATTAGCTACCCAAATACTTTTGCTAGAATCTTCTTTAGAATCAATTTCTTTGCATCTCTCTTACTGGTAGACTAAAGATTAATATAGCAAAGAATAAATTATTGCATTAAATCGAATGACGCTACTTGCAATTGGATGTAAATATTTTAACTTTATTGTTGGTAAAGAAACATTATTGTGAAGTTGTATTAGCTATCTAAAGGTATTTTTATTAGTCTTATTAAACTTTAATTATGTTGTTATGTGCGGCATACAAAAAAAGGGTAATTATTGATTTTTTTAAGTTTTACGTTACCATAAACTCCAGGCCTGATTTCTTTAGCTTGAATAACTTGTGTTCTGAGTTCTTTTTCAACATCTTCGGCATACTTAATCAACTGAAAAAAAAAAGAAGTTAATTATTAATATTATGGTGTAATGTGTGAATCCTGTACATGTGTGTTACATTATGTGCAGAGCAACTGCTAACCGCCAGTCACCTTTCAGCTTTCAACGTACCCCCTGCCGTATTACATTACATATTATTATATAAATTTAAAGTTCTTTTCTTACTGCTTTAATAGCTTCCTCATTATCTACATGTTTGTTTTTGCTGTATTCCTCATTAATCCTTATTCTTGCTGCAGTTAAAGCTCTTTCGTCTCCGGAGAACACTCTCATTCTCGTTCGGTGTAGTCTTTTGAAGCTTGACAATACCTGTGAAGTATACAAAATATTTTAACACATTTTTTATTTAACCAGTTATATTAATAACGAAACAGACAGATTACCATTCGTCGTAGTTCGATCATTTGTTTTTATTAAAAATAATACGGCGCAGTTTATCAAGACTCAAGAGTGAAAATGTGAAAATTGAAAAACATTTTCTTTCGAGGATCATCCATTGATTCGTAATTTCGTAACTTCATGGTTGTCAAATTTCACAAACTTGTCAATTTGTCAATTTTGTCATCAAGTAGTCAAAATGTCATAGCCACTCGTTTTTATTCACCCTATACCTCTATAATACTCTGGAGTATCTATCTAAACTTAAACCAATAACAGGCTGTTCTTCTAACAGACTTTTTAGTCTGTGGATAATAATGATGTACACCTAGTACTCCGATAGGGGCTTCAGTAATCTGTGTGTGTCATAATGACATTTCGTACGTATTTATTTTCCTACCTATACATAACCTCCGTAATTTTTTTTTAATATTTAAAATGAATAATAAATTAAATTGACTGGTAGGACTTATCCTTGAAGAAATATAATATGTGGATAGATATGTAGTGTCATTTTTGCTTTAAATCAATAAAGATGTCCTGTACAATATTTCTTTTGCAGTTTATTGCTTTCGTGGTGAGTATTTTTTTGCTATTTTAAAAAGTATAAATGGATTATTCTCACAGCAGCTATATTAAACTATGATTAATAAAATTAAACAATTCTTCAGTTCTTTACGTACATTCGATTCAATAGCTAAGATAGACATAGGTATAGGTACCAAACTGTTCTATGTTAAGTATATAAAAAGGAACTGACTATGTTAAATAAAAAAAAAATTTGAAGATAAAGACAGTATGTACTGCAAAATTTATAAAATATTTTGAGGAATTATGCAAATTTGTATTCTCTGTCTCAAAGTAGTCTTGTATTTTAACTTTTTTTTCAGGACCTTTTTGCAGTTGGCCTCATAATTCCTTTGGTGCCAAATCATGTTCGGCAAATGGGCGCTAATCATATATATGTGGGACTACTTGGCTCTATTTATGCAGGGTTTCAGTTAGGTTCTGGCCCATTGATTGTAAGTATGTGGGGTTCTTACTGCACTTAAACTCTCTGCGGCATGCCTCAGTCCACTCCTAGAGCGGAGGAGCAGGGGGACTCTCCAAACTACAGGGATAAGAGTCTATACTAAATAAATTTTAAGTCTTGCATACATTTATGTAATACTTCAGATAGGACTGTTAATATTTGAGATGAAAGTGTATGTTTATGGGCTGCTGTAATTCATTCACATCAGGAGGTGTGCATTCTCCTATATTAGTTCTGTGATAATATTTTTTTTTAGATTATAAATATGTATCCTTTTACAGGGAAGCTTAAGTGATATAAAAGGCAGAAGGAACATATTAATAGTAACATTACTTGTATGTAGTGTTTCTTACACATTATTGGGATTAACAACTTCTATTGTTGTTATTTTACTTTTGAGGGCTGTTTTAGGTAATTATATTTTGTATATTTTATATATTTTGGTATATATTATATATAAAGTATAATATATTTTGATACTGATACTGAATTACTCAATTATTACATAGTTGATAATTTTCCAGGTCTATTTAAGCAAACACAATTGTTAACGAAAGCCTTAGTGCCCGATTATGAGAAAAATGAAAAGAAACAGTCAGAGATATATGGTAGAATGGCAGCCATATCCGGCGCAGGAATTACATTAGGTCCAGTCTTGGGAGGCCATATAGTTGAAGATTACCCAGAGCATGGTTTTGCTTTTATTGCAATTATTGTTGGTGTATTTTTTGCTACAAATGCAGGTGAATACTTTCCTTGTTCCCATATTTTTTATGATAAATGAAGAATCAAAAAAATTCAAATTTTTCAGTATTTACCTTTATAGACATTTCATGTAGACTTCATGAAATAAATATGTTTACCATTCTTTTTTTATATTGTCACTAAAAGGTGCCGTTAATAAAATGTTTTGTCTACTCAAATATTCTATGATGTATCCAGTTTTTTTATGCGGTTTGTATTATAATTAATGTAGGGGTGAACCTACCCTTAACTTTAATAGTATGTTACTTTATAATTTGTTGTATTATTGACATACTATTAATATAACATAATACATAATATATTAATATAATATAATTATTAATATAACAAAAATCATGTTTGTAAAAATTTCTCTTCTATTTTCAGGTCTAGTATATTTATTACCAAAAACAAATTACACTCCAAGAAAAGAGAAGAAAACCAAGACACCAGACACTAGTATTGTGAACATAGTCATAAACAGTAGCAAACAGTCATTTATAGAACTGTTGAAGGTAGATTGGAACAAATATTGGGACATCTTCATGTTTAAAGCTTTAGTCGGATTTGCTATGGGTGTCTATTATTCTAATTATGGCTTGTATCTTAAAACTCAATTTGACCTCTCGCCAAAGCATGTAGGGTATGTGATATCATTCCAAGGTGTGATAGGATCTATGTCTAGTTTTTTCATAGGGTATATTAATAATTTTTATGCCAAAGATAAAGATTACAGTGTCAGAAACTTCCACGTATTCTTGTTGTTATGTTTATCATTGGTAGGGTTAGCTTGTTCTTTTAATATTTATATCTATGTGTTGTGGCTGATTCCCTTAGCGATAAGTAATGCTGTGGGACGATTAGTTAGTTTAGAGATGGTTTTAAAAAGGAGTCATGGGGATCACAGGGGAACTTTGATTGGTGCATCAAACAGTGTGAGATCTTTGTCTGGCGTTGTTGCACCGATGGTCTCAGGTCTTATAGGTGAATATCTTGGAGTTTCATATGTGTTATATGGCTCTTTATGCTCATCACTTGTAGGACTTATTATGAGCTACTTTAATACAAGTAAGAAGGTAAAGGTATCATAGTCTTTTTACAAGAAATGTTTTATTTTAAAAAATTGCATTTGTTATTTTTGTATAATTATATTATATTATTTTGTTAGACCAGTCAATCGTGTCGATATTATTTGTGATACTAATATATATAAGATACAATTATGAAGGTTTCAGAACTAGTTTTATTTCAAACCTCTATATTTACAATACACCTTAAAATACAATCTGGATAAATGCTGGCAGTTAAGCTATTACGATTCGGCTTCGAGGGCTTTGACCTGCTTCTTTCTCATATCCTGGATCAATTTTTGAATGTCTTCCCGGTCTTTTTTATTTTCTGGAGGATATATTTGCCGTTTGGTATTGGTTACCCATTCTTCGAAGTACTTCGGTTGGTTAAACACGAAAAAAAGGATGACTGGGAACGAAGTGTACATTGCCATCCTCCCGACTTCCAGCTTCCAATTTCCCATTTTTCAGTTGGCTCTTTCTACTGCTCAATAATACTTATTAATTACAATTTGCTAATCAAATAATGGGATTGATCTATTTTTACTATTCGTCAATTCACATCACACACACGTCACAACTGACAACATAGTGTAAAAACTGTCAAAGTCAAAATTGTTTTTACAGCTGACATTGCTGACAGATACACATTAATATAGACTACTTAGAAATCACTGACCTTTACAATACTCTACAGACCAGGAGTTTAGTAGTCTGTGCTACGGACAATGGAGATATAGTACCAAACTTCTAGTGAGTATTTGACTATTCGTAACCAAATACATTGTTAAATCGTAATGAAGTCCGTTTAAAACAATACTATGGCGGGTAGGGGGCCTATACTAAAATGGCAGGTAGGGGGTAGGTGTCGTTAGGATGTGGTCTGTCACCGTCATCACTACCACTTCACTATCATCACCACAACGATCTTACAATTTTTAATTTCGTCACGCTCTCATCATCATCCCAACCACTTCAACAGAAAATTAAAAGGTTCTAATTTACAATAATATGTATTGGCGTCAGAATTATATCAAAGGTGAAACTTGAATAAGTCCAAACTGGGCTGGATTTACTTAATGAGTAAATTTGTTGCCTTCAACCTATTTAATGTCCCACTTCTGGGCACGGGTCTCTCCCCACAACCAGGAAAGGCCTGAAGTAAGTAAGATTGGTAGAGTAAATTTGTTACTATTTATTTAATATTACAATTTATATTGTATGTAGATACCTAAGTACCTATAAATATATTTAGTATCTATGGCGTTACGTAAATAAAATTGTTCGAAATAGGTATGTAGGTACTATAGGTTATTATAAGAACATTAATTGCCGAGAATTGCAAAGAATGTTCACCGTTAATACCCTGCTGACAGATGGCCTACCGATCCCGATACTTATTACCCCAGACCGTTAGCTACGGACACATAAAGATGTCCTTCTATGTGTGGAATTAATTGATCACCGGTGGGGCTAGTGGCTTACGGCCTTCATAGGTATCCGGCAGAACACGGGACCCTGCTAGGCACGCTCGTAAATTGTCATATTAAGCAGCATTCGATTTATGTACCCACAATCGGCTTACGCACACACATCTTATTATAGCATGAAGAGTATGAAGACGTTATTAACTGCGGGAATAAAATTATTTTACAAAATAGACACCTTCATCGATTACAAAGAAACGTTGCAATGTTTGTTAAATAAGTTTGTTTATTTCAATGCATTAAATATGTAGGCAGTTGCCACTGGGGATTATAAAATAATACAGGTTTCAATTTATTAAAGTGATGTTACTTTTCAAGGCAAGCACTTCTAAATAATCCATATAGAATAATTCGATTCAAAATGAGCACCAACTGCACTTCCGTCTCACGCAATGGCCGTTCGAAGAATCAGTGGTTCATATCGGATAGCGGAGGGAGCAGTTTCGAGATCAGTGCAGATGATATTGGCCATGTACTCGCCGGGAACACCAGGGCAAACTGTAATAACATGAAATAGTATACTAGGGAGTGCATTACGGCCGGTGCATTACCTACCTATCAGATCCCGTGCGCCGGAACGTGCCGCGTGCTAATGTGGCTTCGGCACGATTCCGATTTGTTATCGCATTGAAACTTAGACGAAAGGTAGAAGTGCTTTCATGTACAAGTATTAAATTTAAACAGTCGCAATTACATTTTCTTATTCAATACCAAATTCAGTGTTTGTTTTATCGAGATCGCGTATATTTACACTCTACGCTACGAAGCTAATCCTGTCCTCTTATAGAAAAGGCATTACAATATCCCTCAACATGAAAGCATTTCGTCCATATACTCGTGTTTAGTACTTGTTTTATTATTTGGGAGTGTGAAATATCACCACTCAGTTTTTCGATTCAAATCGCCGACATTGAGGCTTTGTTATGTATATTCTTGAGGTGTCTCTCTCAGCAGGGGTCGGTGTTAGTACAAATTAGCCGAAACGATTTCAATTTGTACCGTTGCATAATTTGGGAAACTGAATTATTCATATTGCATTATATCTTAAATGGAGATGAAGATAACAATTCTATTGAAACTTCACACCGATCAAAGCGAAGCAATTGGCAATCGAAATGAATGTTAAATAGAGTCAAGGTTGCTGATGTTATCAAAGGATAGTCAAAACACTATCATTTATTATTCCTTTTATAACCTAATTAGATATAATTTGAATGAAGGATCAAGTTTCAGATACATTTAAACGCAAACATCCGTTGTACGATATTTTATACTTATCTAACTTATATTCCCACTTCTAACCATTAGCCACTCATTTAGCTATATGACAGCATAGTGCAACACTATCAAACTATCTAAAATTAAGTTAATTACCTACTTGACTTAGTTAGAAATCTAGGATAGGTACATACCTATAATACATATGGCATACAATGAAAGTATATTATGAAATTTCTGGGCTTTTCATCACTTTTTTTTCCTTGGCATAACATTTGGAATAATTTATGACTCAAAAGAAAGTCTTGCAGTCCGTATTAAATTAATGGTTTCAGTTTTTATATGTAGACATAGAGTAGGAACATAAAATATCCTAAATTCTATTTCAAGTTATCTTTACACATCACCAACATGTGGTTGGGAAATTAATTCACGGAAGCAACTGATGATGAAGTAATAAGATAAATAAACAGCAACGTTGGTTATAGAAATCTCTAGGAAATAATCACATTGGCAAGTGGTTTGTTTCCTTTCCTTTCACTGTTGTGTGCCCTGGGCAATATTTTGATTTTAACACAGAGCTATCTTTTTCGTTACTAGCCTAGGTAGCCTAGGTAGGTATATAATAACGCAACAATAAAAACATTGTAATTTAAAAAAATCGGTGTGCGAAGTAACTATTATTTAGGTACGCATACGTTTTTCATAAATATACGGCTATTGTTATTATGACATTAGAAGAGGGGCCCTATGTTATGTTATTGAATCGTGACTGAGTCGGATGGCGCGCAGTCGGTGTGGTCTTCGATCATTCGATATTCAAAGATGATATCGCTATGTTCACGATTTAGTGGTTGTACCACTTGTACCTACCGGCTTCCGTACGAATTGAACTGATTATTACCAACATAAATGTAAACCTAAACTACGTGACATCCTTCATTTCTTAAACTCATTTTAAATTAAATTTTATGTTAATGTAAGATATTTGTATAGCCGTACTATATCTGTCAGGTATATTGAATATTTTTGGACTAGTGCCTGTGCATTTAAAGTTAAGCCGTTACATTTCAATAACAATTCTATCAGGAGGCCGGTCTCATGTGTCTTAACATGTGGTTGGTAGAATTGTCATGGTCAATAAAGGGTTTAGCCATAATGGAAAACATTGTAAATAAACATTTATTACCTGGTTAGGTTAAGTAGTTGTTGCAACCCCTGGACACCCACGTCCAACTTTTATTATGAGATGGGTGAAGAACTACATACTATCTAAGGTCATACGTGGCTACTACCCTTTAAACTTTTTATCTACCACCTCAAAAGCTACTACGATGTGAGGAATATGACTGAGTTTAGAAAGCTTGACGTGAAGTCCGCATTTTGATCGATATTCAGATATGGGCGGTACATCTATCTACAGATCATTAATCTTAGCATTCCTAAACTTCTTACGTAATATGTATTATATATGTATTATCAGTTATATCGTTTGTTGACAACCAATGTGGTAACCATGCCAGTCTACCATTCGTAGAATCCTGGGTTCGATTCCCGGCGGGGTAGAAATTTAAATGATGAATTTATATTTCTGTTCTTGGTTTGGGTGTTTGTGTATGTGTCCAAGAGTATAATAATGTAAAGGCATAGCAACCACGACACAGGGAATTCTAGTGTGGAGCTGTGAGTGTGAAGCGTTATTGTATTAATTTTATAATTGGATGGGGATTGTTTTGTTACTTATTTACATTCTTAGTAAAAATCGAATATCAATTTATTGTTTCTAAACTTCTTTGAGATTAAGAACTCATAAAACACAAAAAAATACAAAAATACATAATACCTACACACGAGCTTTAAATTTGTCATAACAGTAATATTAGTGCTTGCTTATTGCTGAAATTAAAAAAGTTAATACACAACATTATAATATTATGTCACTTTTGAGTTTTGACAATGACATATTGACATTTCAGTTTATTTCAGTGTTTGAGGTTGTTTTCTGTTTGCGGTGATTAATTGCCTATTGTTTTGTGAATTGTGAATAATATTTTCATGTTCATTTGAAAATTAAAAGGCAACGGTAGAATTTAAGTTACACGTGCTTTGTATATTAATTTCCGAAGTAAAAATGGACGATTGTTTAGTTGATATTATTGCCCAGAGCTGCGTAGATTTATACATGGAATTACCGAAGACTGGAAAGCCGACAGAACATGAGTGGACAATATTGTCGTGTATAGTGCAATACGAAAGAGAACAAGGCAGACACAGCGTGGTATCATTAGGAACAGGTTCAAAATGTGTTGGAGCTGCTAGGATGTCTGCAGCAGGTAACGTATTGAACGATAGTCACGCTGAAGTCATTGCTCGAAGAGGTTTTCTGGTCTATTTATATCAAAACATTGAAAACTTGCTCAGAAACAAGGACTCAATATTCACACATGAGGAAAATAAATTTAAATTAAAACCGGGAATAGAATTTATATTTTACTCATCACAGTTGCCTTGTGGTGATGCCTCCATTGTACCGAAGACCTTTGAAGATGAATATGGTGATATCATTAAATCAAACAAGCGTCTTGCAACTGATGATGAATGTGACGTAGAGAGCAAAAAAACAAAATTAGATTTGGTGGATGATGTTCATAGAACAGGTGCAAAATGCTTACCAACAGCTGAACAAGACCCTAAAAAGCCAGGGGTCAACTATCATGTCCTTGGACAAGTTAGGACAAAGCCTGGACGTGGTGATGTGACGTTGTCAGTGTCTTGTAGCGACAAACTGGCTAAATGGATTCATATTGGGATTCAAGGCGCTCTATTGGATATGTTTTTAGCTGAACCAATTTATATCAGCTATTTCATCTTTGGCGCTAATGTGCCATACTCTAAAGAGTCACTAGAGAGAGCTCTGTTGACAAGAAACGGGAATCATAATGTATTGGAACTTGTGCCTTCGATGCAGCAGTGCTCTGTAGTGTTTCCTGGTATAAAGACTGAAGTAAATACAAGACCTGCTGCTGCATGCACTATATGGATCAGGACTAGCCATAATCATGGGTAAATATTTATCTTTTATAATTTTTTTATTTGATGTATTCTATAAATAAATATAAATAACGCCTTACACTCATAGATCCACATTAGAATTTTATTGTGTTGTGGGTAACATGGAAACACACTAAATCAAATACACAAATAGCCAGACCGGGAACAGAAATTTAAAACTCATCATCAGGTCTGCAAAATCACAATTTTACACAATAAGGTGGATGGAAAACATATAGTTCTCTTGCTATACTATTCTATATTTAAAAAATAAAGCATTGTCAAATAAACTAAAGATTTCAAACTGATAATTAATTAAAAAGATTTCATGTTATTAGCGGTACAGTAATTTATTTACTGTCATGGAATAAATAACTTATTTTGTTTCAGGATAAATGAAACTGCGACTCGAGGAATGAAGCTAGGGTTGATAAAAAAAATGTATAACTCAGTAAGCGCTTTCTTAAGCATTTCGAAATACAAATTATATTTGAGATTCCTGAATATATTGTCTATGAATGCGGAACTGAAAAAAAGTATTTGTGGTGATACTGTACTTGAAACAATTCCATATAATAAAATGAAAAAAGAGTCCTCAAGATATCAAAAGAGATGGACGGAGGTGAAGGAAAATTTCTTCAAATTATGGACAGAAAAGCCTGATATGTGGGATTTCTGTGTAAAAAATCTATAAGTGCAAAAATTTTTATGCAATAATTTTGAAATTGTTCAAAATCTAATTTTAATTTGTGTATAAATAATTAATAACTCATTTTGTTACGCCTTTGTATCTTTGTATGTTGTCCATTTCTGACCATAAAATATATTGTACCAAAAGACAATAACACTTAATATTGTACTTACTGGGCTGATACAATAATGATGATACACAACCAATGATTCATCATCATAAGAAGTGCAAAAATTATATTTTACTAGCTGTGTCACGCGGTTTCACCCCCTTTAGGAATTGTGACGTAACGCTTGATAGCCTATAACCTTCCTCATTAATGTAGCTATCAGACACAAAAAGAATTTTTCAAA
>DWQK01001069.1:0-17024 GCA_018231225.1 Noctuana stator
AACGACTGGACAGATTTTGATGAAATTTGTTGTGTGTGTTGAAGGGGACTTAAAAATGGTTTAAATTCACAATTTAGTCAACGGGAAAAGATATGTTGGGAAAAAATTTTTAACGCGGGTGAAACCGCGGGGCACAGCTAGTATTTATATAATAGGCAAACCTGACTCACTGACTTATACGATTACAACGCACAACAAACTACTGTCCCTAGGAACTTGAAATTTGGTACAGGGGTTCCTTTCATGATGTAAGTGAGCACTAAGAAAGAATTTTCAGAAATTTTGCCTCTAAAGGGGTGAAAAGGTGGGGCAAAGTTTGTATGGAACAACGTGTTAATTATGAAGACTACGCGTAAGATTCCGCGGGCATACGCCGTATGCCATAAAACTGGTAAACTGCAAGTCGAATTAGGAAAAATGAAGTTCCGTACGAAAATATTTATACTGGAAACGAAACAATGAGTTCCGAGCGTCGCGTTGGCGTCGGTCGCATGGAAAACATTTTTGTAAGGGTTCCCCATTGTATAGGTTTTTTGTGGATTAAAAAAAATCTTTGTATGTCTGCCTGAGCCGTCCAATTGCATATCATGGTTTAAAGTTTTTGATTAAAATTGTTTTTCGATACTTTTACTGCCTTTCGTTTCCCAACATTCAATCTATCATCGATTTTACGTATTTAGTGGATAGAATATTTATCTATCCTTAAATATCTTCTTTGCCATTTTATAGGTAGTTCTTTTGATTTTATTCCACTTTTTTCTTATTTACTTTTCTTGCTCGATTGTTGTATAAAATTAATATTTCTTTTTATTTTTTACCTTTCTCTTTATTTTCTTTACTTTTATCTTCTCTAACTTCTCGCTGCAAGGTATTCATTTTATTTATCGTTCATTTGTTATACTTACTAGAATGCCCAGTGCTGTGTACCGTGGGGGAATGGTCGTACAGATAAGGATACAATTAAAGGCACAGATCAAAATTTAAATTGGTTGATTATATATTGATCCTAACCGACATATCAAATGGACCAGAACATTTGGGAGCAGGCCGCGCCTACCATTGTGATTTGCTAGTTACTTTTCAAGGTTCCAAATAACTATGTCAAATGCCGTCATGTGTGCTCAGCTCAGTCGCAATGTGATTTTATTTCGTGCGATAATTTTTTCGCAAAAACGCGCTTATTGCTTTGACATTGTGAAAGCATAAGTGGCAATGTTAACGTTTTTAATCGACTTCAAAAAAAAGGTTCTCAATTCGACCGTATTTTTTTATGTTTGTCACAACTTTCGACTCGCTGAACGGATTTTTTTTATTTGATAGCTGATGTATCTCCAATCCGCATTGGAGCAGCGTGGTGGAGTATGCTCCAGGCCCTCCCCGGTTGTGGTGAGGGACCCGTGCCCAGTAGTGGGACATAAAAAGGGTTGAAGGCAAGAACATAAGAATAGATGCCCTCTCATTATTCGTGTGATTCGAGGCAGTTATAATAATAATAGTGCTATATTTACGGCATACTGTTTCGCGAACGATGCTCACAGTTGCTAATGACCTTGAGCGTTTGGTTTCCTCTTCCCCGGCTCTGTTCCTATCTATCTGCATCTGCTGTATCGCTATTACACTTATGAAAACCCCTAGAATCACCTACACAGTACACGGGAACGATTTTACGTAGAGACGCGAGAAGTTTGACGAGAAAAGGAGCATGCGTCTATTTCGAAGGGCTGTCGCCGTATGCTGCCTGTTGGCTGAGGTGACATCTGGCCTGCAAAGACAGACTGCAATAATTTGGTCGACAAAATTTTTATTTCTCATACTACATAAGTCACCATGACATTGTAAAACCTGTTAGATCTACCTAATTCGTCAGTTTTTAAATTGTAAAATTATGACCGTACCTACATATCGCACTAGATATTTCCACGCTGTATTAGTAACTAATGTTTTGAACGAAATGTCTAATTTAAGTAAAGTACATAAATTATAAGAAGAATATAATATTGTCTTAAAGCAAAAATACCTAGGCTTCATTAGGTCGCGGAATTCCAGTTGTGGTTCAATTAGATACTTCAAAACACGAGCTGGCGTTTGGATTTCACTTCATACACAATTGCGGTTGTTTTGTGTAGTAAAATTAAATTATAGAGAAACAGAAAATTGTAATAATCTTTAATACGACATATACGAGTAACAATCTCGTTATATTTTAGTTATTTAAAAAGGCGTTAAAAGAGGAGGACTCTTTTCCAAGCCTCGGAACATAAGTACTACTAGAAGCAGGTGAAAGTGACAAGACAATCATACTGTTTCCACTAGGACAGTCCAATGAAATGTATCATTGGTTTCATCTAATTGCACTTGTAAATCAGATTGCCGGTCAAGTTGCCGCACGGCGTTCATACGGTTTACACACATTGCCGTCTTCAAAAGTCTTAGGTCGAGGGACCAGATTAGGTGGACCTAGGACAGGCCTATGCCTGATAGTAGACGCCCAAAGGCTGAAGGATGACGAAAACCATGACCAATGCAAGTCGGGCATTAATATATAAACCGATTACTAACAAAGTCACGGAGTAGGTAATCCTCTGTGATCTAAAATCATTAAAGATTCAAACTGGGATTACGAAGAATCAGAAGCGAGCTTTATAGAGATTTAGGTCTTAGTGGAAGTTGACGTCGCACATTAATTTCTTACGTAACTCCAGGTTTCAGACTGAGTTTTCTAAGAACACATAGGTACTTATTCAACACGAGTAAAAGGCTACGCACGTAATTAAAATTTGACAACGATTCTCGTAAGGCGTTTTGCGTTTTCGACTCTATGAGACGTAGATAAAGTCGTTTTCACCTAACGATACACTGGCCTTTTAAGACGGCAACATGCTATGAAAAATAACGAATCAATCTCAAAGATAAAAGTAAGCTTTTGTGATATGATAAATAAAGACATGTCTTTAGCTTTACTCAATATTTGAATAGAATTTATTTTCTTCTGCCAAATTTTTTTTTTTAATTTTTTTTTTAAAGTACTGGTTACACTTTATTAGACAGCACTGTCCCACTGCTGGGTACAGGTGTTCTCTCGGCATGAAAGGGTTAAGGTTAATATATTATCACTACAACTACAAAAATAGACACGATAAATAGTTTAGAAATTTGATATACTTTAGTACAACAAAAAACTTTTGACTTTATAATAATATATGTAGCAGGTAGAGTTAGTAGCGAGTTAACGGAGTTACTAAAGTAACAAATGAGCATGCCATATACTTACATTATTGGAGGACAAAATGCTCGCGACACGTAGTCGTTTAGAAACTAATTTAAAACTTTTAAAACACTATGAAATGTCCTGCTCCTCTTCAAAAGTTAAACGGAATTTTCCAAACCGCGCTAGAAATATTTTCAATAAACTACTCGTAATATCTTTTTGAACTCCGTCTGTCAGAAGTTCATTATGTAATAACTTTGTAAACAAGTCAGTATTTGCTGTGTTCAATTTTGCAATGTCGAATTGTGTTTGTTTTAAATGTTGGTTTCCTAAAGAAATTTCATGTGCAAAATGGTTGTAAATTTGTACGACTCGTAGATGAAAAGAAAATAGTTACCTAACAGACATAGCTCGCAGAAATAACGCGCAAAAGTGGCAGTGCAATGTACATGCCTCATCGTTCGAAGGACTACCTATGACGGAACATAAATATGAGACTTAATTGCGTGGGTAGTGGTTCCTGGATCGAACTATCCTGTGTTCGTTTCCCAGCGGAGCAGAAGTTTGAATCATGAATATAGATTTCAGTTCTTGGTCTAGATGTTAGACAAAATTATACTATCTTTGTATGTACGAAGCTACACTATGTTTTTGTTGTATGCCACGACACCTAAGGCATAGGGCATCCTAGTGTGGGAATCCTAATTTTTATTTTAATAGATATATCGGTATGTTTAATCAGTAGGTTAAAGGGAAATATGATTTTAAGGGATTGTTCTTAGGTATTTTGAATTCGAGTATTGTTAAATCAGTCCCGCTTTGAATTCATTTACATCCTTGCCTCTGCATCTGATAGATAAGAATTGATGATCTTCATCAATCCACATTACAAGTAGGTATATTGGCCTTTAGCACCTGGCGTTTCTAGCTGGCTAAGACGGCCCGCACATACTCGTATGCATGTAGAAGTGTACCATAAAACCACACAGATACAAAAGCATGGGTGAACAGTTTATATGCGATTATTATGCTCAGTGCATTGGATTTAATTAAGTCAGCTTAATCGACTTAGCACTTAGTTTGACATGGGACTGTACTTGCTAACGGAAATGAACTGCTTCCAACAGTGGTTTTGACTTCGCGACTGGTACTTGGTTATGGCATTTGAGAATATTATTTATGTATTTATAACACTCGTTAGATTACATGCATAGTTATCCTATTTGTATCTCACTGAAGAGCGCGGGAGGCATTCCCGTGCAATAGGGTGAAACTCGTGTGATGTTGAACGTACCTACTTAATTAGAAGCATCTTTTATTTTGGTACATACCTACTGTTATATTATTTTACGGCTTTACATTTTACAATAATAGTAACAATCAAATAAGTATACTAGTATTCATAAGGCAAAATCTAAGTGAATTAAATACATGTATTATATAGTTGATAATAATTTCGGTACATTTTTTGTGATGGTCGTTTATCTATACTAACTGAAGGGTTTGTTTGTTTGAACGCGTTAATCTCAGAAACTACTTGACCGATTTGAAAAATTCTTTTAGTGTAAGATAGCCCATTTATCGAGGAAGGCTATCAAGCGTTATCTTGCAATTCTAACGTGAAACCGGGGGGCACAGCTAGTCCTATATAATCCAGGCTATCAACTACCTATGTGTTTGCAGGTTTCAGCGTGATTCAGAAATAAACTCGTACTAATTTTCGGTTCTGTGCCAACCCTAAACCAAGTGGCTTTTATAAATGCATTTCAACGATAAATTACAACGCGGTATCGCGGCGATTATTCATGAAAATTTCCGGAATGTAATTCCTCAACAATTATGGCCACCACTTTGTCAATTTGATAGCCATATCAATTATATGACAAGTGTTATTCAGGATTTTATTCGTGAAATTACGATAATCGTTATAAAGTCTTAAATATAGTCTTTCGACATTATGATGTTTGTATGTTTTAGGATACTAAGTTTTATAAGAGATACGCACGTGAGTGAACGAGAGTTTTTTTCGACAACTTTTTTCTCATTGCCTATCGCAGCCATAAGGGCGCCATAAACCAAAGTACCGTTTTATTAAAAGTTCATCCAGTGTATAAAGATGCCTTAGTTATTTTCGAATAAACTGAAATTATTTGTTTATTATTAATTTTACTATAGTCTATAACCGAAACATTTCTGTCCGTCCTACCCATTTTCTAGGGCTCCACTGAATACCTGCGCTAGAGTTATACACTTACATACCGTAGCTGTACCATAATTCTGAGTGGAGGCCTTTTTGGGACAAACAGCTTGTCTTTTGTTTATTTTGGTTTTTGTACTTCTTCATTGTATTTTTTTCTTTTGTTTGTTTGCTTATTATGCTTTGTAATTGTCTGTTGTTTGTCCTGAATAAAAAATATTTTTTTTATATTTTTCTTCAATAAAAATTTATGAGCTCTAAATTTTTTTTTTATTTTATATACTTAAGACAATAATCTCCTTTGGGGTACAAGGGAGATTAATCTTAAGCCGTCACACGAACAGTATTTAATTCCCAATCTAACTTATGTTTTCTTTTTCAGGGATCTACGTTTTAACAAGATATTCGATATAGCGCCCGGCGTGTTCAGTCATCTGCACCGCATGCGCTCTCTGCTTCTCAACGACAACCAGCTCAGGGCGCTTCGCTCAGGAGCTTTCCACGGACTACGACGACTCAAGTACCTGTATTTGTACAGGAACAAGATCCAACACATAGATGACGATGTGTTTCAGGGCATGGCCCATTTGGAACAATTGTGAGTATTACAGGGTTCTTACAGGTTTAAACATTCTTTTATTCCGACCTTTTAAACCTAACTCTCATACTCTAGACATAAGACGGCTTGTTCCCGGCGGGAGAAAAATTTAAATGGTGAGTTTAATTTATTTTTTCGGTTTGGGTGTTTGTATGTGTCCATGGCACCCACGACACAGGGAATCATAGAGCAAGGCTGTGGGTGTGAAGCGTTATTTAGTTATTAAAAATTTATTTTACTAACTACTATAAATATTAGTCACAATATGACTAGATAATAATATTATTGACAATTTGTTTTTGAAACGTACCGGGGTCGACCGTACTGAATCTACTAATGTTTGGTTTAGGTAAATTGCCCTAGTTGTAAATAAGCCAATGTATTGGTATTTGAACTAGGGCTTATGGAATCATAAAATGAAATTGCGTAATTGCGGGAATCGTGTCCTATCCGATAACACACTGGTATCGTTCTTATTCCATGCGATTATAGATTTTTGCCGATGGAAATTTACTTATGCAAAAGTATGTCCCACTAATGAAAATTGAAATAACATATTACTTTCTTTACTATTAAACATCAAGCCTACAACCTTCTGTAAATAGCCATCACAGTTTAATAACGTTTTGTTTCACTGTTACTATAACATTACTTACTCTAATTTCGGTTTAAAGATTCTCTATTGTCTTAAGAAATTACAAAATTTCACTTACAAAACAAGCTTAAGCTAATTTAAATAAAAAATGTAACACGGTGAGCGAACTTCACCATATTCTTACAAAATAAAAACAAAAACATATTTGTAAACAATGTTCTTATTATATAATACATATAATAAACTATCAAAATATGACCTTTTCTATTCTTTATATCTATTTTAAAACATTATTTGTTTCTTCATTTATTCCGCAGTTGACTAAAATACTACATTACAAGAAAGTCAAAAGGTCAAGTGTTGAAAATCTTGATTTGCGACGATTTACACTGCGCCTTCTGTCTCCAAATTCACAGTCATGATGCATATTACTACACTCTTGATGCAATCCCCGGACCATATCGGATAGCTAACTATATTTGCTATGAAACGACTTTATAATTACATCTCTCAGACAAGTAATTATGGAGTTATTAAGTCTTGACTATATAGACGACGCTCCGGTTTTATAGAGTGATACGCGCATAGATCTATTTAAATCTATGGGTACGCGTACTCGTATCTTTCGGAACGAATTTAAAGACGTTTCACGTCAATTTATAATTCGCATTACGAAAAAAAACCGGATTCATATTTGTCGCGCACATACTGAAATTTAACACTTATATATATTAAACTTATACCTATATTTGGTTTTCTCATAAATATCGTTGTCAGTACTGGACCAAATTAAAATGGAACCAAATGGGAAGCATCAGCTTTCAAATAAAAAAAATCAACACAATTTATAAATAATAACTGTACTGTACGGTACTAAACTAACTGATATTTGAATACCCAAGGGTGAAAAAACAGAACACCAATATACATTATAACACCTCACTGACGTGTATTTATTTACCAATGAAGGTTTTTTAAATTATTTGATTTTATGTCGAAATTTGTGTTTGTTTGCTTTTAATATTCGTGTTTCTATTCACAATTTCTATTCTGAAAGCCGTATAAATAAACATTGTGAGGGACACGCCGCGAACGGTTTCCAACGCTTTTATGCCTCAGGCAAAGTGAAGCATGCAAAGTGCAATCGTCCGAACGGAACATGCTCAGGACGAGTCCGAAAGCAACTAGGGTTGTTGCGAATATCAGTATCAGCATCAGCATTCGCGGGTTATCAGCATTCTTTTTAATGTAAAGATCAGCATCCGCATCCACAACAAAAGATGCTGATTTTTAATGCGTATTCTTTAAGGGCCGTACCGAGCGAAAGTCACGCAGATTTTCAGCCAATGACAAATAGTTTACAAACAAAAGCTATCATTTGTTCCCTCATTCGATTGTTTTGTCAACGGAATCTTCCTGCTAAGGCATTCCTGGACACGGGGTTCTTCAAAAAAAGATGCTTCAAGATATCTTCTCCAAAGCCGGCAACGCATTCCACTGTTGTATATTGCATATTGAGATAAAATTGAATGAAATGAAATATACATTTAGGAATTAATTTTCCCTATTTAAATTTTATTCAGACTGAACTCAGTTATGCGTATAAATGTACACGTAAACAAACAAACATTACTGCAATATTAACGATACATACGAGTACTGATATTTTGCTAGTGTAAACAAACAACCGATATTCGTTTTATTAGCATATTAATTTTGTCACAGGTACTTGCATGTAAACGAGATACATCAGATTGAACCGGAAACCTTCTCGCACATGCCTCGACTGGAACGCCTGTAAGTACTTGTATATATCCTACTATATCTTTAGCTCCGTACACGTCAGCTTTGTCTTCAGCTAAAATGTACAGAGCTAAAGATTCAACTGTACTTTAAGACACGTTTAATGATTACAGCCATTTTCGTCTACAGACAATAGCCACATTACATTGGCTTTGTATTGACTAAGTTTCCGCCACGATATAAATATTTTGTAAGTGACTAGGTATTTCGTTGTTTTAGATACTTGCATAATAACAAGCTGAAGACAATTCCACCTGGCTCCTTCCGTGGGATGCCTAATCTTCGAAAACTGCGCTTGGATAGTAACGCTTTGATCTGCGATTGTAGTATGTTATGGTTCGTCCGTATGCTTGCTGAACATTCTGATATGAAAATTGCCGCCACATGCTACGAACCAGCCGGCACTACTGGAACCTCTTTATCTGCAATGACTGTAAACGACTTCCACTGCCGTAAGTACTTTGATACTGAATAGTTGAATTATTATATTATGTTGTGAAAGTGAATTAACTCTGTTTAATTAATGAGCAATATTTCAGAACGGCCTGAGATAGAAAAGGAACCAGAGGATGTGGTGGTTCATTTCGGTGAAAATGCAATGTTTACATGCGTGGCTAAGGGAGAACCCGCTCCGGAGATTGTATGGTACCGTGAAGGCGCTCTCGCACCCTTAGATACTATTCGATTTCCTCGCTACGAAGTCATGGACAATGGTACTCTCATGGTTCACGAGGCAGATGAAAACG
The DNA here is from genome assembly GCA_018231225.1 of Noctuana stator. Lineage (NCBI taxonomy): Eukaryota > Metazoa > Arthropoda > Insecta > Lepidoptera > Hesperiidae > Noctuana > Noctuana stator. The sequence goes on from DWQK01001069.1 coordinate 9,148, forward strand.
ATGTAGGAATTTTCGAATGTACCGCCAAAAACCCTGCTGGCGAAGTTCGGTCCAAACCTGCTAAGATGATCGTCCAAAGCAAGCCGGATGAAACTGGTAAAAATTAATTTTAATGACAATAATAATGAAAATACGCTGTTTTAGGGCGCGGTTACAATCACCACAATTTTACGGTGACACCATGAAAATGTACAATTGCCACAACGCATCGTGGAAATATCTGATGCAATGTCGCACAGTTTTGCCGTTTTATTCGGTATCCCAGCTTCTTACAAGTGCCATTATAAATATGCCGCATAAACGGTATGCGGTAAAATTTTTGTGATGTGAATTTTTTTTTTGTTTCTTGATTAGTGCGATACGCACTTTATCACACAGCAGTATTGTTAGCTCGCCCTAACATTATTAAATTTTTAAAGACTTTTTTTAGTATTTAATCGACTCATTTTGTTCTTAAAGGATATCCGGTGTTTACAATATTACCACGCAAGCAAATAGTGAAGCTCAATCAAAGGTCAGTGAGCTTCGATTGCGTCGCTAAAGGAAATCCTCGACCTCATATTTCTTGGCTCCATAATGGTGAAAAAATTTTGCTTAGCGATCGCATATCGATGAACCACAATGGCACTATTGCTATAGAGAAAGTGCAGTATACTGATGCCGGTGTGTATACTTGCGTAGCGGAAAATCTGAATGGAGCAATCACCGCTGCGGTGCCTATGGAAGTAATGGGTATGTTTAAGAATTTTATTAAAGTATAACTTAATCATATTTTTCCTTTATGTTTTTACTTATATTATTATGTATGCTAAATACTTTTTTGTTATAGTTGCACCCGCCTTCATTACCGTACCCGAGGATCAAACTGTTACAATTGGAGACAGTGCCGAGTTTTCATGCACTGCGAGGGGTGTTCCAAAACCTACCATTAGTTGGTATAGAAACACTATGGCTTTACCGCCGGGAGAAAATGTCGTTTTAAAAGACGATAACCAGAATTTAACGGTACTTGAAGTAAGTTTAGATGATGCAGGCTTGTACCACTGTCGCGCTGAAAATTCAGAAGGGCTAACCGAAATTTCAGCAATTTTAAAGGTGGAAGATTTTCATTCTAGTCCTCCAAAAATCGTCTTAAAGCCAGAAGATATGGATGCATTCAAAGAAACATCAATTCAATTTCCCTGTGAATTTGAAAGCGAGACATCTGCATCAATTGAATGGAGGAAAGATGGAAACAGAATAAATTTTAGTGATAGAATGTCAATGACCGTAATTGGAAGTTTGATTATCAAAAACTTAACACTAGCAGATACGGGGCACTATGAATGTTCAGTATACAACGATTATGGAAGAGATACGGCTTCAGCTTTTTTGACAGTTAAAGATCAAATATTACCAGGCGATCAATATGTAAATATAGCCATTATAGAAGCTATGAGAGATGTGGATCAGGCTATAGCCAGAACTCTAGACGAACTTTTTAATGATAAGAGCAATAATAAGTCCCTGAATGACCTTTACAGAATGATAAGTTTTCCCAATGCCCCTGCAAGAGAATTAGCACGAGCTGCCGAAATTTACGAACGGGCTTTAGATAAAGTAAAGGAATTCATAGAAAAAGGTCTAAGCATAACGTCTGTTGAGCCGTTTAGATATGATCAAGTTTTATCTCCAGAACATTTAGAAATGTTAGCACGTTTGTCTGGTTGTGTGGCACATAGAAGCCATATAGATTGCTTAGATATGTGTTTTCATATTAAATATCGAAGCATCGACGGCACCTGTAATAACTTCGCTCATCCCACGTGGGGGTCATCTCTAACTGCATTTCGACGCGTATTATACCCAATTTACGAAAACGGCTTCAGTCAACCTATTGGGTGGAATAAGGATTTTAAATATAATGGTTTCGACCTTCCCAGTGCTCGATTAGTTTCAAACGTTGTCATAACAACTACTGAAATATCTAAAGACGTTAAGATTACGCACATGACTATGCAGTGGGGACAGTGGCTAGATCATGACTTAGATCATTCTCTACCTTCGGTAAGCTCTCAGACCTGGGACGGTGTAGATTGCAAAAAGACATGTAAGTATGCCGCTCCGTGTTTTCCGATTGACGTACCTGAAAACGACACAAGAATAACAAACCGACGATGTATAGATTTTGTACGAACCAGCGCTGTTTGTGGTTCAGGTGTTACGTCCGTTTTTTTCGGAAAATTGCAACCAAGAGAACAGATAAATCAATTAACTTCATTTATTGACGCTTCACAAGTATACGGTTTTGAACAGACAGTTGCCGATGACCTACGAGATTTGACCAATGATTCTGGCTTACTTAGAGTAGGAGCTCAGTTTCCAGGCAAAAAACCTCTTCTCCCAACAACTGGGTTAAACGCTATGGATTGCAGACGTAACCTCGAAGAGAGTACGCGAAACTGTTTTGTTGCTGGTGACATAAGAGCAAATGAACAAATCGGATTAGCTGCAATGCATACTATCTGGATGCGAGAACATAACCGTATTGCCACAGAACTTAAGCACATAAACCCATTCTGGGATGGTGATAAGATTTATCAAGAAGCAAGAAAAATTGTCGGCGCTGAAACACAATTTATTACATATGAACATTGGCTACCACTGATACTAGGGCCCGAGGGAATGGAACAATTAGGAAAATATAATGGCTATGATCCTTCATTAAACCCATCAATTTCAAATGTGTTTGCGTCTGCTGCTTTACGTTTTGGACATTCGTTAATTAATCCCATACTCCATAGATACGACGAAAATTTTGAACCGATCCCACAAGGTCACCTTCTTCTACGTAATGCCTTTTTCGCACCGTGGAGGTTAGTTGACGAAGGCGGAGTGGATCCTTTAATGAGGGGCATGTTTACAACACCTGCAAAGTTAAAGAAACCAAAAGAGAATTTGAATTCGGAATTAACAGAAAAGTTATTTCATACAGCTCATGCCGTCGCTTTAGATTTAGCGGCCATTAATATACAACGAGGCCGTGATCATGGCATCCCCCCCTATACTAAATTTAGATCAGTGTGCAATATGACAGACGTTAACACTTTTGATGATTTGGCTGAAGAAATATCAGATAGTAGTATTCGAGATAAGCTTAAAAAGCTTTATGGGTCCGTGCACAATATTGACGTTTGGGTAGGTGGAATATTGGAAGATCAAATTGAAGGTAGTAAAGTTGGCCCCCTATTTCGGTGTTTGCTGATTGAACAATTCAAACGACTGAGAGATGGTGACCGTTTTTGGTTTGAAAATACTGCACTATTTAACCATGATCAAATACGCCAAATAAAGAGTACAAGTCTGGCACGTGTCTTGTGTGATAATGGTGACACTATTGATACCATCGGGGAAGATGTATTTGTGTTACCTGAAATTCAAGATGGACTGATATCATGTGAAGACTTACCATCTATGGATTTGAGATTCTGGGCAGATTGCGAGACTTGCAATGATGTAAGCCAAGGAAAAACCCGTTCCCGGCGTGATATAACATCTGATGAGGGAGAAATATATGACCAATTTATAGAAACCGATGACCGATTAAATGCTTTGGAAGATTCGCACGGAGAACTAGAAAGAACTATTAAAAAGTTAAGGAAGCGTATCATGACGCTTGAAAAAAAATGCGAAAAAAATTAAATGTTTGAAAAAGTAGATTGTACATATTTAACTTCTAAAAATTTCCAAAATATAGTCTTTATATTGGTGTTTGACATAATATAATATTATGTAATTCAATTTCTATTGAGATTAATAGGTAGTCTATGAAACGTGGAAGAAGACTATTTAGCCATAATATTCAACGTTTGTTTTCTGTTAACCAAATAGAGACAAGTGTAGGCGTTACAAAGTATTTGTGAAATTATCAAATTAAAGGGTAAACTGCTAGGGATTTAAATATTCAAATGATACAATAAATTATAAACTGGAAAAAAGTAATGTCAAGTAAAATTGTATAATGTAATGTTTTATGACGTTTTATAACATGGTATCAGCTTTATAACGAACGCATAATAATATTTTTGACATAGATTGATTTAAAACTAAGATTATCAACACATAAAGAAAATTGTAGTAGGTTTTACGTCCTTGTTTCTTATGTTACACTGTTTTTTGTATAGTAAATATGGTATGACCCCTCAATTCAAAGCGAATTGCTGTCGTAAAATAAGAAAATAGCATACAAAAGAATAAAAACTAAAAAAATTTAAACAAAAATATAGGTGTCGTGAAAAAATTTTTTTAAAAAATTACAAAAAGAAATATAAGTGTTCTAAAAACCACAAAAAATATAAAAAAAAGTAGATGGTAAGATTTTTTCCTCTGTGGTCCAACTGAAGAATTTATTTCAAATCGTTCAAGATGTAAAATTGCTTAATGTGTCTTACCCCGCCCGATTACCTACCCTTACTTTTTTATTGTGATGTCTATTCCTATCTATTGCATATGTATGTTATGTAAACTTAATATTAGAATTTACGATGTGAAATAATAACATATAGAAACCTAGTCTTAATACTGTAAATCTCTCATTTATAAAATTATTTAAGGAAATTATATGCTGGTTCGTTTATTTTTATTTTACTCTACCTATATTTAACGCAACAATACTCTATTGCTCTGAATTTGTTACTACACTTATTAGTTATATTAATCTTCATGTCAATCTTGATTATATTTTGGAATTACAAGTTAAAAGTATTTCGGTTTTATACCGCAGTACTAAATTTTGCCCTATGAGAAACCCCAAATATTTTAATGATTTGCTCTAATTAAAGGTGTAAGAATAACTTAATTTGTAAGATTGTGCATATTAAAGAGAAACTCAGATCATGATCCGTCCTATATCCAAAATTGTCGGCATCTGCGAGATGAGTACCGATCGGTCAAATCCCATCTCAAGCGCTGACCTATCACACTCGCAGATTGGCTCGATTTAGAACCCTTATTAGGCCTTTGCTAATTCTTTATTTCTGAAGCTTTCGATGGATTTTAAGTTATTGTTTAATCCCCTTAAATGTGTGTTGTATACCTATTGTAGCAATGTATTGTAGCAAGTTCTTGCAACCGTATTTATTATTGTCAGGTGGTAGTAAACGATGTCTAATACCTAGTGTATAGTGAATGTCAATGTAAATTTATGTACAGAGGATTAATAGCGAGACCACGGCATTCTCAATGGTATACCGATTTATATTGTAATGATTGGAAAAATATAAAAGGATAAACAAAACGAGGGATATCCTCAACGGCAATCCGGATTTCGTAGCGAATTTTGTAGTTTTGCGTCCATTGATGCATCGTACGCACACAAACTTGGATGTAGGTTATATAAACGAAGAGATGGTGCAATTGTTTGCTGGACGAGACGTAGATAGGATGAAAAATGTTAAAGATAGGGTGCAACCGGTGCGTTCGACGTTTTTTTTAAATTGCAGCTGATGTAGGTACACCATACAAGTTAAACATTGGTATGAAACACCAGAACATGTTTAAAGATCCCATCTCTAAGTTTAAACAAGCAAGCAAGTGCCAAGAGTTTAACAAACATTTAACACTGAATTTAACACTTTAAAGAATCTAACACTGAGAAATGTATTTGTAATTATTTCCGAATTCCGAAGATAAGCTATCCTTTTATCTTCTCTCAGCAACTCAGAAATTTATCTGAATGATATTTAACCTAATATCTGAAATAAAATCGAATAACATTCTTACAAAATTATGAATTGGCTAACGCCAATAAAACTTTTCATGTTACTCAAAAATTTACTTTTATCTACTATGAAGAGAAGAAACAATTGCATTACAATCTTTGTTTACTCGCATCATTTGCATCAGCTGTTCGCGCGCACTTCAGGGCCTTACCTGTAATGCACAAACTATACGCCGATGCCATATTTTGATATTAGGACGCATGCATCGGCTATAAAGATCGGATGCGCGCGCGCGTTCTATACCATCGCTGAACGCATACAAAAGACTTGGACAAACTGACAATCATTTCCAATAGATGTTACAATAATAGTATTATTTTGATGACTAAATTCTTGAAATTTACAATACAATAAAATAAAATAACTATTGCACACCACACGTCATAGGACAAACAAGTACAAAAAAAGCAAGAAACACAAGAAATACATGCAATAAAGTTGAGCGATCACTTCCAGAAAACCTAAACTACAGCAACATTTTGATTTAGTTTGTTCAAGGCTTTTGGGAGAAAAGGCGGTAAGATGGCCTACCTTGTAGCACGTAAGCACGTTGTTTATTTCCACGTTTACTACTTATTAATAATATTAACTATTATAGATAAGGATATATTGTTAAGGGCAATGCAATATTACGAAAACTCTTTATAACTTAGGTAAGAGAAAGCGTAGTGTTTGAGCAGGGACATGGATCCTGTTCATGGATTTCACTATTAAGATCGCTTACTGCCTTCACTAAGTCAAAATTGATAGAGTCATATTTTACCGGGAAGAACTACGCGCAAATAAGTGAGTACATAATTTACAACCGTTGACGCTTCGATTCAACTATAATGTCTTTTTACATCTAGTTCAGCCTAAAGGGCACACTGCAGTTAACAGTCAATCGCGAAACTCGTACTCCTGGCGAGGCTACCTACTATCCAGATCGCATAGGGTACACGAAACCATCTGTTGATGGCGTCTCCTCGTCGCTGGGCATTTTGTTTAAGCCTAAGGCATAGACTCTTACTTTTGATGCCAACAATTTGTGAGTGATGAAATTGATGCGATAGTTTAATGATTACAAATACCTAACAATAAAATTTTGGCATTGCAAAGTACAAGTAGGCAGCCGTATGCTTGTTTAAGTCCTACCACTGTCTGTGTTCTTCGGTAATATATGCCCTCTCAGATCATTTTCAAAACACGTCGTGAAATAGGAGTGAGTTACGAAATACTTTAAAATGTACCAACCTATAATTGAGTTTTCGTAATATTATGATTTTTGTAATACCTAATAGATCTGAAATTAATTTTATTTAATACTATGATTAAATACAATGACAGTTGTTTCTTGTAGTAGTCTGCGCTTGCCTTAATCGGCCGGCTAAAGGAACTGTATGAGATTGGCTTCAAGGAGGCTAGCCTTAATAGGCCGGCAAGAGCGGATACCTACTATTTAGTTCGACTCAACTAGAGCTTGCTTTAACCGGCTGGCTTAGAGTCTAGACCTTAATTAGCAAAAGTAAAGCTTTACAACCTTGCTTCAACTGTAGCTTGGGTTAAACGGTTGGCAAATTATGCTTTGACAGCTTGTTTCAAACAGAGCTTGAGCGAAAGCTTGCCTTAATAGCTTGTCAGCTTCATCAAACGGAGCTTGCCTTAATTGGCTAGCAAGTTTTGATTTTTTAACAATGTTGTTGAGTCTGAGCCAATGTCATGACGAGAATCTCTATTCCTCACTAAGTACTGAAGCCGCACGAACACATGAAACACAAATTCTGTCTCAATTGCGAAACTAAAGCAACAAAGCCTGTTGATACGTTAGTGCGATTACTCCATCTCCGCTCTTTCCCTAACATGGCCTACGTAGTATAGGAACGTTAGTAATCTAGAACAAGACCGTTGCATTTGAATGGGTTTTAGGTTAAGACCTTCTAGGAGATTACAGTGTAAGCACTGTAAGCTCCTAGAAGCTCTCTTGTCTCTTAACAATATCGCTATTGATTTACTCTAATCTTGGTGAATCTAGTATTGTATTCTCAATGTTTAAAGCAATCGATTTACGTATTAGGTAGGTAGTAGGCGGCCCTGTTCACGGAAACGAGTGATATAACCGACTTGGAGAAGAAGGTTCTA
>DWQK01001070.1:0-17023 GCA_018231225.1 Noctuana stator
GCTGCGTGCGTTCGAGCGGCCATATCTCATCTCTTGATATATTTCGTCTTGTGATTTATTCTCATATTAGCATTTAAAGAAAATATTACCATGTTCTGTAAGAGGATTCATCTGTGATGTTTAACTTATGATAGGACCTTTTCTTCCTGTTCTATTGAGAAAACTATATAAGAATCCTGACTAGCTTAGTGTTTTTATTATACGATTGTTACTTGTAACTTAATACAATGATATAACGATTGTTTTGCTATTTTATATTCTTTCATGTTTATTTATTGAATTCGAAACGTGACAAACCAAACAATTTACCCGAGAACCATTTACTTACTTTACACTCTCACTTACTTATACTATTTCTAACAAATCGCAGTTAAATCTCAGATTTACATTTAAAGAGGTGTAAGTTAATGTGTACAAATAATCACTAAGAGACATGAGTCTTCATGGTTGCTTGCATTTAATTTTACAACAGAAATACTAAATAGTTTTTCGAATTTATAGATAAAGGAATGAAAAGATTTAGCATAATTATGTTAACCGATTGCAAACAAATTTTAAGGACTTTCCAAAAACAATATAAGCCCAGCTCGCGAATCGTACGAGGTTTTGTACGACAATACGTACGATAATACAAAAAACGTAATACAAATACGAAGACCGAACAAAATCGCATCAAGTCAATGATTCGAGCACCCCCGGTTATTGAACTTCCACAAAACGACGACTAAACTTATAAACATTGCGATCTTCATCTGGATCAGTATAGCACCTACGTCACAGATCAGTTACTCGTAATTTCCCTGTGTTGGGTGCTTTTTGAATGCGTCGAGCGAATCAATCAAATTGCATCTAAACGATTTTTAAATGCCTTTAACTAACTGGGCACGGGTCTCTCCCCACAACCGGGGAAAGCCTGAAGCATATTCAACCGCGTCTCCGACTAGGTTTAACGACAATTATTTATCGATTTTTGAATATTTCAGATAAAATGTTCATTTTTATGTAAGTATATGGACACGAATAGAATAAAGATACTTTAATATTAACAGTTAGTTCTTTTTCATTGAAGTAATAGGTAATGAAAAAGCGAACTAAGAAAATTAAAGATAATATAAATAAGATATCGTAACCTAAGGTCAAGGAACGTGTAGTCTTCAATTTGGAACTCAATATCTTTAAGGGCCCTAACAACAATGAATCTATTGTTTTCTCTATTACGTATCAATATGGCGTCAAGTCATAATTTTGCTTCATGATATTAAGTTACGCTTTATCCAGTGCCGGAACGTAAAGACCCTTAAAATAAACATGCTTGCCTTCAACCCCTTTTATGTCCCACAGCTAGGCTCGGGTCTATCCCCACAGCCGGGGAAGGTCTGGAGCATACTCCACCACGCTACTTCAATGCGGATTGGTGGAAATACGAGTTAGTGGCCAACCCGTGTCGAATGTTGTCAAACCTCCCAAAGGGCTTCGACCAGGTTTAACGACTATTATCTATTGATAACGACCGGGTTGCTTAACAATGTGATTTCTGCCCTAAATGCTCTGAGTGCTCTAAACGTCAACGTGAAAAAAAACATAATGAACATGAAATAGGTAGAATACATTTTAAATATGTACTATGTTGATGTCTTACGGGTTTGTCAAGTCAAGAATAAACTCCTCGGTTGCAAGCTCGACGTATTTAGTTCAAGAAGACGGATAATATATTTCGCATTGGATGTGGTACCAGCTACGTACGAAGCGAAGTGACGTTACTCTCCCTCGGCGCTCGATGGCGGCGTCTAATTAAGCCCCTGGTGACCGACTACAAAGGCACTCTTACTCCGTCTTGTCACTACAAACACGAATGCTTTAAGAATATACGCCGTTCTATTTTAAATAAAACAAATTGTAAGGCTTGTCGCATGTTTGCCTTCTCGTTTCGCAGTAATGGTAAATAAACAATACATTTTTCGTGCAGTTTGAAAGGTCAATTTGATTGTAGTTTTAGTATCGTTAAAATGTAAAAAACGGAAATTTGCATTTTGTAGTTTTGTTAACTTTATCAGTATTATGTGCTTCGTCACAGAATTACGTTTTATGTTATTTTTAGTCAGCTAATTTTTTATTTATTTCACAACATAATATCTTAACGAAACGTCTAGAACAAAGAAACTTCAACATTTGATTGTTGTAACGCAGACAAAAGTTTAAAAGTTTGCGTTCTAACACTGTGTAGTTAACTTTTAATATTTAGATAATCTTTCTTGTTGAATAAACTGCTTGAATCTACTAACTTTTATTGTAAATACTTTGCCACTAATGAGTGCAGTCGCTGTGCATAATGAGAGCTTAAAGTTATGTTATAAACTTTCAACTTTTATTCTGTAATAAAACTGAATACTTGGTCATTTTCAGCACTAAGTTACATAAGCTTGTCGTATTGTTCAAGACTAATGCTTGTTATTTGTCAGTTGTAGGTATTACGACAAAAGAAAGCGTTAAACAATAACATAAATAAAGAAAATAATATAAGATTGTACCTTTTATGAAAAAAAGTTCGTAAATGTTTTAACAATCGGTAAAGCTTTTATAGAAGTTTGATTCCCATATAAAATATTCTCTTTTCTCGGTAATGTTTCTGTTAAAATAATTTTCTTTTGGCCGCAGGGCTACTTAACGACTTAGTATAATAAATTCACGACGATAAACGTCAGGAAAATACCATTTCGCACTGCCACAGTCAGTAGAAGGTCTTACCCACCAATCAAACTAAATTTTAAATAGCGCATTGCATTTAATAGCACCTACTAACGGTAACGTATGACATGTGACAGGGGGAATTTTCTTCAGTCTTTGGAAATTCTTAAGTAAATAAAGCTACATTTCCTCGCTTTTATGCGGTGTGGCGTCTCATACAACTTATTACACGTTACACAAATGTGTGCGTGTCCACGCATAGAGGGTGTCTAACAACAGACCGTAAAATTGCAAGGCTGCTTACAGTTTTTTAGGCTTGCATCTTTCGAGACGCGTCATTATGAAGGCTAGACTCCCCGGTGAGAGCTCGAGGGGTGAGATAAGGGTACATTCATAACCCGACTCGGCTCCTACGTACCGCAAAAAGTATTTTTGCACCGGGTTTGAGCACAACAGATACGAGGCACGTACACCCCATTCACTTATTTATTATTCCACATCGTTCAAAAGGCTTATTTTACGAATGTGTTGAAGCCGATTTATAAAACATTTATGTATTTATCGATCACTTTTATTTATGTTCTTTTCGTCTTTCGACGCAACAGTTGTAGCTACTGTTATTGAATCTGATACATTGTTGACTCATGTCTGATGGGATATCTTTAAGTTTTCTTTGCGTGATATTGTTCGAGTTGGTTGGTACGTGCTTTTAAGTTGTTGGTACTTTAAAAGGCAATAATATTGATTTATTATATTGTGATATTGAATAAAATTGATGTAACATGATTACTTAGGAAGTACCTACAAGGAAGGATGTACCTGCAAGACTTAGTACTTTTATATCTTTATGTATTTTAACCGTTTATTTAACCGTGTATTTTAACAGTTTAAACTCTACTCTTACGTTTTACTCATTTCTTATATAAATAAATATATTAGTTCAATTTGTAAAATATCCTTAATTATTCCCAATTTTAAACGTCTCGCTATCACTTTCATGGAAAAATAATCCAAGAAAAAGATTAAATGTATCCCGTTTTCTTAAAAACCGGCCGGTTTTTTGTAATCTGTTATAAGCCTCACGGGTTAAGCAGGATAAAAATAAAGGTTTGTGTATTTTCGTGACCACATTTCCGAGAAAAAATTATTATATTTTTATTTCATAATAGAATAAAATTAAAATTATCCAGCTATAAAGGTATAGCAGAAACAATATTACTAATGTTTATTTCCAACTTCGCCTTCACACGGCTGTACTAATAAAGGACGACGACCCCCTCAATGTTGCTTACGCATTTCTTCAGTTAAGTCAGATACTTTGATTTGGCATTTCCATAATAATCAAATAAAGTGCGACTGAAAGAATTTTCCTGATAGATAACACAACTGTAGCTTATGGTAGGAGTTTAATTTCATAAAGGTGGGGAAGACAATAAAATAAGACTAATCTGAAACTTCCTACAAAATCTATGTAGATTTTGTAGGCCAGGTATGATAATATGTATAGATGATCTGTATAGATTTTAATCAATTGATTCTTATATACCTACATAGAGTCTTGCGACTAAATACAATTTACTTAAAATTTTATATTGTTGCACTTTCATAATTAGTATTTTAATTTATAACTTTTTGAAATATATGTTTTTAATTTTTTATATGTGGAGAATCTTAAATCAATTACATTTTAAAATGACTCTCATTATTAAGCAGCGATGATTCATTAATCGTAGTTACGTAAACTTCCAAATATATTAGAATACCACAAACATGCATTAGAGTAGCGTAAATAATTCGCAATTAATTTGTGCAAATACTGTAGCTATTCGAAATCCATTATTAAAATCGTTTGCAATTTCATAATATTTCCTACTGAGCTCGACTGTGTTAGGGGATAACCTAGCTACAATGTAATAACGTTATATTGCTTAAATAGAACCATTATATTCAAAATAATAGTATATGAGAGTTGCTTTTGATCTTTTCATTCAAAAGAATTCACCGTTCTGTGCCCAATTATATTATTTCGGAGTTATAATATATCTAAGCCGTCGTTTTAAGTTTAATAGGAAGCTCTTTAAATCTAATATTCGGTTTATTCATCAAAAATCAGTCCATAATCATGAACAATACGCATAAAAAGTCTAAATTGCAGTGACCAGGTTTCAGGTGCGCGTTCACCGGAACGATAGGCCAAATTTAATTAAAACCATCAATTCTTATATCTTACTAGCGACCCGCCCCGGCTTCGCACGGGTGCAATGCTGATACTAATTACACTACCAAAAAACTGTGAACGTTTATACATATAAACCTTCCTCTTCAATCACTCTATATATTAAAAAAAACCGCATCAAAATCCGTTGCGTAGTTTTAAAGATTTAAGCATACATAGGGACAGAGTAAGCGACTTTGTTTTATACTATGTAGTGATTTTATATACATCTATGTACAATAGCATTGTATCGTACACGGAATGGAATAGAGTAGAGCCCAGCTTGTTGCCGAAGACGTGATACGAGTATCGCATCAATCCCAGCTCGGTCATTACCGTAAATGTTAATGTTCACGACAATTACTAGACGCATCGAAGCTTCATCGAGATCCAGCCTCCGAAATTGAACATTCCCGATCTATAGTCTCTCGAACGATTTCTCCCTCTATAAACTCCTTCCGATCGGCCGGCTTTAATTAAAATAGTTTCACAGGAAAAATGGTATAAGGGACAGGGAGTAACCGCAATTGTTCAAGAGTCGTGACCTCCACGATTTTTTGGTAACTTCGGTAAAAATGAGACCCAGTCCAATCAGGGCTTAATAGCTGGTATATAAATTTGAAACCGATGCTAGCGGCGTTGTCACGCTTTTTCCAGATTTTTACTAAAAGTATTGCTGAGAAGTCTGTTCACTTAAATGGCAAATGAGCTTATGAGATTAGAATTTCCATTTCGCATTTCAGTCGGATTACGTTTTTGTCATTTCGAAAATATTAAATTAAAAGTTATTACCACACTAAAGAAATTGTACTGTTAATGAAACAAAAACTTTCAAGGCAAAGAACATTAACGATTCATGAAAGAATTTTTGTCGAAACAAAAATAATTCTAAGTTTCCCAACCAAGCATATTTTAAAAAAAGTAACGGTCACAGCTATAAAATTAAAATTTTTATTTTCAATTTATATAATAATTTCAAAGACCATTGTATTGTGTCACATTAGCTGTATTTATTTACAGTTTTATTTACTTTAATGTTGACTTTAGACTTCTGTTCATGGTCTAGATGATAGTGTAATTATCATTGTGTGTGTCCATAGCACCCACGAGATAGGGGTACATAGTGTGAGGCGTTTTAAAAAAAGTACAAGTTTTACTTAAGTATGTCTGTTTGGTGTTTGTTCTATGGCTAACCCAAATGACCGAAATCATTTCTGCTCCGTTAGTTTTTCTGTTGTAAGTTCGGTCGGAGCTTCGGTCCAAGACTTCTTTGTATTTATATTGCACGAGGGAACTGTAACTCGAGTGAAAGAAATCGTAAGTTTTGCTGCCCAACAAATGACGCCATCGATCTTTTCCGCTAAATATGTACTTCGTACTAGTTTGGGCTTTTATACTTCCTTTGTTGAACGTCAGGAAAATAATTGTACATAGCGATAGATGCTTGGATTTCCATAGGTATATAATATATGTATTAGGTATCGTAACCTTAATGTATTTTCTAGTCACTGTTATGTTATTTTATTCAAGTTGAGTTGGTAGGAGTAAGGAAAAAATATTTCATTCAACATAAAAAATTAGCAGGTACCTGCTGTATTCAAACTTAAATTTATAATAAGTAATATTATCAGTGCTCGTGTGCTAGCCAACAACCTCTTAAGTTATTCTGACTTATATAAATCAAATTTCCATATTTTTCGCCCTTTGAAAACTTATTTGTACTGGATGCTTACTTCATGAAAGGAATGTACATACACTCCAATTTTTAGATTCCTAGCTCTAGCGAGTTATGCAATGCGTTAATAAAGCAATAAAACAAAATCATAAGGATCGTTTTTATTTTTAATCGTAGGATATATGACGACTTTATCTACATACCTATATGTTTCTTATTTGATATACCCAAAACTTGAGGGCCGCCACGGTCAGTAAAACTGACGCCTAGTATTTATACTTCAAAACGCTGGCATACGTATTGTCTGTATGCAGTTTCGCGTGTAATATGAATCCAACAAAAACCCAGAATAAACCGTGTTGACCGCGGGGGCAATCAGATAGCGCCGTCACTCGACAACACTAGAAGCGAGTGCGAGGTAGTCAGGTTAATTTCAACTCCTCCTACCCACGTTTCTTCGCCACAATGCACGCTCCGACGTTATTAAAATGGCACTTTTTACACAAACCCGAGCACAAAGTGAAGACGCCCGCGCTAAACAATACAAATTTTAAAATTGAAGAAAGCGTTATTAAAATTGCTATGAAAAAAGTATCTTTGAGAGTAATGGCGGCATGAAAAGAAATAATATTGCGCAGTCTCGAGTCGATATAATATTGAGGGAAACTTTTGACTAAAGGAAATGAGTAGTTCTTTTGAGTAGAGAAGTCGACGTATAATATACAAAGGGGAGGCCACTCAAGAGACAATGGACTTCGAGCAACTTTCAATATTAATGATGCGACGAGAATGCAGCCAGAGACTGGCGAGTTTCAAAAGCCTCCCATTGATACTCATTAACTATTGATTCATAATTCACCCTTTTACCGGTACACGTTCGAACGGACCGGACAAATTTTCAAATTTAAATGTGAAAACGCTGCATTTTTAAAGCACCAGACGGTAGAGACTCCTGAATTTAAAGTTAGTCAACACTGCATTAATATATCACTACTTTTGTTCATTAAATTGCTCCAGCGTCTAACTTAAAATTTAGGAGCATTCCAATTGATTTATAGTGACTTTTAGGAGCCTATATTTACTTCAAATACTTGTTAAATTAGATTTATCATGATGTTATTTCTTTTGTTGTGTAGAAAACTTAGTTTACTTAACTGTTGATATGTGTAATGAAATATGTTTAAACCATTTATTTATATTAGAAAAGTAAAATTTTGAGCATTCCGGGTAATTTTTATATCTTTACTTAACGCAGTTTGTTTCGCAATTAAAAGGGGTAGGTTCTCAACAGAAACTCGGTACAACAACGTTTCAGGTTTATCGTTCCAACATCTGTCGGTATGCAAAGTCAGGCTCATAAAACTGAACTCTCACATAACGTTGTGTAGTCAACTCTTTTGCACTTATCGTTATGAACACTTATATCATAAATGAAAAGGTTTAAATTCGTGATATGGGGATGACTGTAGTTTGTAGGTACATGTTTTTTAAAAATATATAATTTATCTATTTAGCTTTTAATCTGTATCTCATTTTAAGTAAAACCTTGTGTTTTTTTATGAGAAATAAAATTCTTTAAACCTATCTTCCTACTTTTAGGCACTAACAGTCTAACTGATATTCTTCGCTGAAAAAAACGCAAGAGTTTTAATTTTATTTATAATACTTTAATACCAATTCGCGGCAAACTTTAACTAATATAGAATGCTTTTGATATAATTATCACGCTTACCTTTCCAAGTACGAGAATTATACTTAAATTAAGCTAATAATTATCATCAGCAACACTGTCGTCGCTTCACCTTTTAGCGGCTAAACTCTACATATCGACGGCGAAACAACAGCACCACAACTAGCCGGGCTGTAATCAAAGTGAAATTGATAGGTCACAACGATGTCCTCTACAGTATGCAATCAACGGTAGAACACCTGCTGATTCTCATTCTGTGATTGGATACAGAAAGCAAAGGACTTTCTGTTTTTAGACTTTATTAGCTAGTTCGTTTGAAGTTGTCATAAATGATGTTTGATGCGATGTGTTATTTGCTACATACAAAGTTATTAATAAGAACTTCTGTGAACGAAGGGTGTTTAGCCTGTAATGATTCTTGTTATTCTATGACACATGTCCCCGTTTTTAATGATAGCTTTGTGTTAAATTTACTGCTGGTTGCTGAATGGCTCATGTAGTTCTGTAAAAAAACATATGAACGATGTATTTCTAACTGCAATATGACAATAGATGTACTGTGCAGTTTTATAGAAATTTTACTTACTTCGGTCAATTCATTGTGAAGATATAATACTTTGATTATATAATAAAAGTTAATGTTTAAACCTTATTTCTAACGTGACGTGCCTTGTGTTTTATAATAAAAATTCATAGATATCGATCACTCAAATACTAGAATATGGTTCGGGAAACGTAATATGAAAGTAATCCTCTACGATTGCAGTAAGCAAAGCCGTCAGTCGATCACAGATCTCGATGTGAGTGTAATCGCGCTGAGTAAATACGTTCTGCACTCGTTGCGCGCTCTCCGACAGGTGGCGCTTGTGTGCACAGGCCCTTATGAGTGCGAGAACAATGGCCGGATGAAGATTACAAGGGTTTCCAGCTTCGTGGATGCTGGATATTATATATTTTGCTTATAGAACTGTATAAATCCACGCGTCAGGCTTTATACGCCCCGACTGAACATCTAAACAAGGCCTTCACCTGTTGTTAAATGTACACTGCAATCCTTGGAAACTTCCATTACTATGTACATTAGTAATTTACCTCGAAATTAAGAAAAAAATTCAATTTCATGAACCACATTTTTTCTTTATCTACGTTACTTACAATAATTTAAAATAGTGCTTATAAAATCATAGTATCATAACATATTAATATTATGTCTGTACTGATTGCCTTCAACGATTTAGGCGATGCTCGGTTATTATGCAAATTTTCTGAGTTTTTCAAGTTTTATTTTTTAGTATATTCGAACAGAACAATCTGTTTCAATATAATCAAAAATCTGTCTGTTGGGTCAATACTTGTAGTTATTCCTTGGTTATATTTATTTTAAAATTGAAAAGCACAATCAACACCAAATAAAAGCTTCATACGCTCGTAGCAAAGACTTAATATTATTATATTGTAGACACGATTATTTAATTTTGTTAAAGAACAAAAGCAAATCATTTATAATTTCATACAAAGAGCAACAAAATTAGATGTTTAATAAGCAAAGAAGACAATAGCTAGAACCTTAGCAATCCAGCAATGAAAAGAATTTAAAAAATAGCGCTAATTCTCTACAATGTAATCCCACGCTAACATAAAAGATACTTGCAGCGTTACGTGTGAAAGAGGGAGATAAAAGAAATGAAAAATTATATGATCAGAATAAGGCGTGCAGAGCTTTGTTACCGCGTTCTTCTATTTGTATAAGCGCGCAAATTGAAAATTTCAAATGTTCAATTATATTCAAGAAAGATCTTTTCACTGAGTTCAACGAATAACAACGAAGTATTATTGTATGAAAAGATTTCGTAATTATTCCGCTCTGTTGTATATTATAATTCTGGAGAAAATATTAGGTTAACATTGACATTATTGTTTTATCGTTGAGTATAAAATAATAAGTACGAGTACAATTTAATCACTGTCTATTTGCGGAAGTAAATAAGTTGCGATCGGCTGCAATGGGAGGTCCGTTCATTTTGGCAAGATTAGCGTAAAATCTGTCATGTGGTGTTTGCCAAACAAATGTGGTAACACAACGAGCCAACTGGCCAGTGCCGGTCACTGGAAAACTCAACAGTTCAAAATACGACCAGCCCAACTTCCTCTACCAGTTTCAAGGTGGCTATTTTTCTCGTGCAAAGTTTTGTATTTGGAATGCATTAGTAAATATTTAGTTTTCTCGCTACGGTCTGCTTAACAAGTGAACCGTGGCGTAGGTACGTGCAAGTAGCGTCTTCATTCTGAATCTGCACGAGTCCGCGATTCACGCCTTGCATCCCAATGGCGCTGGCCGGCCGACCCGCTTGCTTATGAACGCAATTAATACCATAATAACACCACCATTTCCGTCGTGGCTTTTCAAACGAGCTTATATTGAGGTCGAACTCACAATTTCGATCTGCTACAATATATCTTACGATAACAAAATCTTACTTTAAAAAAATCGCAACGTTATTTTAACCTTTTTGGAGATCGATTGGCTATTCAAATATAACGTAGAGATCTGCTCGTTTCTTCAATCGATTAAAGTAGGTTAGGATAACTCGTGGGAATAGTTTGAGGAGGGTTTGGCGAGTCCGTTGCACAAGGAGTATTGTAACCACAACAGGGGTATTCTAGTCTTGTGTCCAATGATCCCGCAAATCCCGGCCCTCGCGTCCCGGGCACGTCTTCCCAGCGGGATTACGCGCCTCACGCGGCGATCTCGCTGCGATCACGAATGACCGCAACAATCATAGCAGACTGTAGACAAACTGTCCAATGGACTAACAATATCGCCCATGTCGTGCTCTTTGTCAAAGCGTTCGTGGGGTGAAAGAAAATTGAACTTCATATGGGAACGGCCGTCTGTTATTGGAACGTGTCTGCTTTTGAATTTTAATCGAAAGTTCGCTAAAGGAAATATTATTGCGGACGGAAAACTACTGTGTTTATTCTAACCTACGAGGTGTCGGACTTTGTTGGTCGCAGGATATGATGTTATCTATACCTAGATGCGTTTTTCGTTCTGTATTTTAACAACATAAAATAAAATAAAGGCAAATGCCCGACTTTGAGTTAGCGCGTCGAGGCTACAAGGTCGCATTCTTGTCGTTGCGAAATTTCAGTTTGTTAAAATGTGAATACAATGCCTTTGTATGTTTTTAAATGATGCAAAAAAGGAAAAACCTATTATCATTTCATGTAACGTCAGAGCGGTGATATCTACCTACTAATATTCGTGCCATTTTTTAATGCAAGTATGTTAGGGGATGGCCTGTCTATAGGTAATATATCATTGGTCGCAGGTATGAGTATATCTAAGAAGATTACAGGACTATGCAAGTACTAAATAAATTCTTACATTACATAACTAGGCCCGAATTTTCGTGGTTTGATTCTTCATCGTACTATACCACCTACGTCTATGTGTAATAGATCGCCCACATGTTCAGCCAGATGTGACGATAACACGCCTAATTGCGCTGATTAGTGACAGCTTCCGGTGTTATTAGCTACGAGTACATAGGTATTATATTATGTAATTTATGACTATCGTTCACATGAAACATATTTTACATTATAATTATAAACTAAATTGTTACAAATACAATAATATAATAATACTAATTCTGCTTCACTATATTTATATACCAAAATTATAGGTAATAATGAATCGGACACTGAATATTCCGCTTGCGTCATTCACATTGAAAATGCGTAGGAGTGATAATAACCAGCAGTTACTAATTCTGATACAGCTCTTGTAATATGAGTACAATAGAACAATTTCCCTGTAGTTAATTTCAATGCTGTCTTCCTCTTGTCGATTCTAATGGTAAAATATTTACTATCTAGACATACCTATTTGTAGCTTTGCACCTACAGGAGTGCGACGGGCTCTTGACTCCAATCAATGTTAAAGTGAACAAGGTGTGAAAATAAATATAAATGTAATATAATAAATATAATATGACAACTTCTAAAATATAATTATTTATTTATCTATAAGTACCGATACAAAAATTACTAGGACTAACGCTTGCTTCAAGTCTCTCACCTAACTGAGTAACGAAAAATTTCCTGTAGATACGTAAGATTCCAACACACTTTCCTAACAAGAATAAATAACAACTTCACGCTAACTAACCCTTTCTGATAGTTATGTGCATAGATAGAAACAAAAGAGGAAAACACGGAAGCACATGGGGTAAATAAGTTAGGCCGCTATTAGCTTAAGTAACGGGGTCCTAAACCAACATCTGAATAGGATTCAAGCGCTCCTTCGACGGAACAAGAGCCTCTAGACACAACTTGTAGCGAAGGTACATTAAACTAACAATATCTTTATTCGTACCCTCACACCATGTAGATGAAGGGTTTCACTAAGTTCATGGTAAGTATCTACTGTAACGATCATTCTGATGTATTTAATTCACAGTTGCTTGTAAAACGTTAAAGAATATGTGGACTGCATTATCCACTTCATAAGTACTTATCTGATCGAAAAACACTTAATTGCTTCGGGAAGGTTGTTGACCTTAATCATTTATCTGGTTCTAGCGTTCAGTCAATCTTCGGTATTAAATAGAATTATGTTATTACAAGCTTGAAATAAATAAATGATTTCTATTATAACATTTTTTGGGTGGCAATAGCTGTCGTTAAATATTCTTGTAAGTACTTTATGTAAATTCCATGACGTGCGTAGCCCTGATTTTTTTACTACTAATTTACTCAAATGCCTATAATAAGAACTATTCCCCTATTTATAGCTAACGTTTGTTATGGTAATGGCAATTAGAAGAGTAATTTTTGAAAGTTTTTACGTACACTAGAAGTACTGCAGTTTATTACAGAAATATGGCCATCGCCGATTTTCATCCAACAAAATAGTGTACAACTTCGTTGTTTTACTGTGATACCGACACTAAAAAAATAATGCGCAGACGCCGACCAGGTCGCATGGTCGCAATTGAGCGCCAGGGTATATCGTAAAACAACACTGTCGCGAATAAAAGGGACGGAATCTTATTAAAGTAAATATTTATGGCATTGCCATCAACCGATTGGACGAGGGTTCCGTCTCTGTTGATAAATTGTTCCACCGGTTGCGGCGTAACGGCTACTCTCTCGAATATTTTCACTGTAGCGTTGTAGCTGTAAAAAATTCGATGTGTTTGATTTATGACATTATTTCCTTTCATACCCTTTGATAAGTTCCCGACGAGTTACGGTGTAATAGAGTTGGTTGGCAGACCATTTATCCGTAGGCTTCCATTTCCAAATGTACGCGTAAGACGTAAAAATTTTTATTTGAATGTATTTTTTGCGATAAATCCTCTTAGAGACAACATCTTTACAACTTTGCTATCAGCTCTTGATCGGGCAAAATAAGCAAATATACTCAAAACTTTCCTCAAATAGAAGCACCAGACTCCCACTCAGTCCTTTTTTCCTTAACAAAATCCTGGCAAAGTGGCAAATGTATCTAAATAAGCCTAAAGTTTGTGAATTTAAAAGTTGAGCAGGTCGACGCACAAAGTAGCCAATTGTGTTGCTTCCTTCCTTACCTGAGCGTAGACAATAAGAGTGTCTCCACACAATCACCCCGACGAGAAAGTTGATTGTTTGTGTTCCATTCAACTTCACAATAGAGAAAATGAAGAGAAGCCAATTCTTTTACAACAGCTTTTATCCGCCATTTTGTTCACCAAAAGTTTGCATAGACAGTTGTTTCAACAACGACGAGAAGAAACGGCTGGGCGCGGAAATAGTGACGAGTCAGTAGAATGTTATTTTGCTGCTACTGACAAACAAACCAAATAATACTTGGTAGTTTGTAGACAAAAGAAAAAGATAGAACGAGTCTTTCTTAGAATAATACGTGCCTACGTATAAGTTCACATAGTAGGTACACCAACCAAATAAAACCTGCGAAACAAAACATGAAATAATTACTTATAAATCCACTTCACAACAAATGCATTAGACTCTCGACATATTTGTCTTGGAAGCATGTTTATTATTTTTTGAAGCAACATTTACCTACTATAAACTGTTTGTACATATGCCTAAACATGAGTTCACAACTTTTTGTTACAATGTTTGCTTATGGGCTCAGCCGAACCCTAAAGCAAATTGTAATGTACGCAAATATTTGTTACGAGCGAAAAAATAACAATGTGATTACGAATAAGAATAAGAGCTTTAGGTGAGTTTGTAGAAAGACATATTACTTAAGTAAATGAAAAGCGAAAAAACTGCTAAACCTGTTTTAAATTCTACCCTCACTATTTGTAGCAGGTTACTGATATTATTATCTTAACCCACCTAAGAAATGATTAACTTTTAGCTTTTTTGTCATTCCGAACACACAATAATATGTGTTTCTACCTAATAACTTTAGTTTACCATGAAACAAATAATAATATTGGAAATACAATTTAGGGTATAGATTACGCGTGAGATTGGCGTACCTACCTACTGAACACAACAAAAACAAATGTTACAGTAATTGGTTTCTAATAATCATTGATCGCGTGCGAAGGGTTCGGGTACTGCGTTGCTTGTTTGTAGTGCCCGTAGACGATTTCCTTTTCTTCCTAATAACTATCAGTATTAACTTGTTATCGTCACATGGAACAAGCAATGGCAATCCTGCAATTATTTACGAAGCAAACATTTTGTCGCGATGAGAGCTTCTAGATAAAACTTTCGTCCAACTATTACGTCTGACAAGGGACAATTCCTTAGCATCTCTTAATTATGGCGCTACGTATTTCGTATTACAATAATGAAGCGAACAACAACAAAAGTTTGGACGCCGGAGCGCCAGTGGACAACTTCAGCGACGCTCAACTGAGTGCTTGTTGAGCTCGCTCCTAATGAAAACTTGCTTGTTACCACGAACATAGAACATAACTTTTATTTCATACAAAACAAGAGCAAAAATTGTCGCGTCGAGTTCACTTGATTCACTCTGTACTTTTATATAGCAGTCTCATTCAATTAGCCCCACGAGCGGGGTGAGTCAGTAAACGGACGTGAGTGTGCGTAACTATCTGTGTCTACTACTGGAGGTAAGACCCTCTACGTGTGGTTAGTGTGTAGGCAACGTAGTACACCGTCGTTGCCTACCCCAGCTCCCACCTACAAGACTATTGTTGCCATATGTAATTTTAAGCCAATTTAAGGCAAAAAAAAAACATTTACATGGTAACATACACATTTACATACCTAACATTACATGCATTGGATATATGGAAGAAGTACAAGGCTAAATTTTCATATACATAGGTACCTATATGTAAATAAATAAAATAATAATGTAAATACATCAAATAAAACTGTTATGGCTCCATTTCATTAGATTCATTTAAACCAATCGTTTCAAATGTCACTGATAGGTTTCTATTGGGAGTTGAAAGTAAATATTGGGTGACGCGAACAAACGGAAGTAATAATCCATTTCATATTTGCTTCTAGTATTTAAAAGTGGACGTATTGAAATTAAAATCCATTTATAATCAGAATCTGTTCACTTCAGTACTACCTAAATCGCGTAATATTCCACCCTTACAGACGGATACTCGTATACGTACATAAACTTACTTATATTAGGCTCAAATGGAAGGCGTCGGTTGCAGAAAAATGTATCACTACGAAGTTACGAAGTGGAGGCTTACGGTTGTGTAACGTCCGTTATCGACGCCTACAATAAGTCGCGTTTTATACGGTTATTATAGCGTCATAAACGCCACCGGCCGGTGTTTCATACAGTGCCGGGGCAGATTATACTGCCTGTGGCCCCGACGGGGAGCGGCGGGGGTCGCCCACCGTCAGCCCCACATGGCGCTCGACAGATGTGTCGAGATATTCGATATCGGGAGACACATTCATAATCTTTACTTCAACCTTTCGCTCCTTATATTAAAAGTAACGACCGTGATCACAGGTGGGATCACAGTTCCTATTACACGAGCTGTTATAGGCGTTCTTGCTGACATCCTCCGGAGATTGCAATATCATATTCGATTAATAAACAGAGCGACAGAGTTTGTCTTTGTTTAATGTCTACATTTATTCAGTTGTTTTAAACTATACACCATGATTAAATTATAAGGGAAAATCAACTGGAAAAACTTCCCGCTTCGACGCTTGTTACTTCAAATCACCCGTAAGCCTGCAGATTTTAATTAAAGTAACTATTGCTTCTAAAAAATAAAGGTACTCTAATTGAAGCCGGGAAAAATAAAGTTAATTTCTCGAACGTCGCTGGAGAACTTTCATTAGCGTACCTACTTCCACAGTAACAATTGTGAGTTCGAATAATTATGTTTACGGAATCCTTTTCTTACGCAGTGATTATTTATCTTCCCCATTGTTACGACAAGTGACGCGGACGAATTTCGCGAAAATGCCCCATTTATCTACGGCGAACACACAAAGGCAACGTGAAACCCGAAACTTTTTACGTGGTCAGTGACAATGCTATTCCTCTCTATTCTCTTAACGTTTTATTTCCAACTTCTGCGGCCATTGTATTGACGGTTTCCGCTCCCAAATTGTAGCTAGAAATCCATAAAACGGTCACGCTTCCTAACGGCCTTTCTATCCAAATATTTATTTTCATTAATTGATCCAATTTTATATTTACCGGATGCCGGACCCGCACATAACTTCAGTACGATCCTCGATGTTGCTTACTTCCCACTTTATTCAGTTTACAGAC
>DWQK01001071.1:0-17019 GCA_018231225.1 Noctuana stator
ATCAGACACAAAAAGAATTTTTCAAATCCGACTTGTAGTTTCAGAAATTAGCGCGTTCAAACAAACAAACAAACAAACTCTTCAGCTTTATATATTAGTATAGATTACTCGTATATCCGTTATATTTGAATACGTCACAAGCTAACAACACAACACAGAAGCGTCACTTCTATGATTGCAAAGGGCACAGAACAGAACTGGCTCTCACTGGGTCGTATAGATTACGCAATAGTTTGTAGTGAAAGGGACCGGCTTCGATGTTGCTACAATTTCACTGTAACACCAATAGGGTAAGATGTCTCAAGACTAAAGTCTATATTATTTAAGCAGCTTGTAACCATATTTTAAATATTAGTTACGTTGTACTATGGTTTCATCTGTAAGATTCTCTTAAAACCTCGTACTTTGTATTAATAACGCTTGACGCTTCACAATCATAGCCCCAAACCAGGATTCCTTGTGTCGTGGGTGCCATGGACTCACACAAAAAGACAATTACACAAACACCCAGACCGAAAATAAAAATTCAAACTCATCATCCAATTTTTTTACCCGCCGAAGATCGAACCCGGGACTCTTTCAATGGTAGACAAGCGTGGTAACCTCTACACCACAGGGGTTGTCAGGTTTGAAGCAGTACTTTTGAAACAGGTACTGTTTATGTGTATGGTTTTCAGCTCAGGGGTCCGTCTTCTAAGGTAATATACATGACCGAGTTTAGCATATTTATCATTCCAATCTTATTAAAATTAGTTTCTCTGACCGCCACGCCCTTGACGCCTTCGACTCAAAGCCAACGAAATCTCGCAAGATCACTTTTTGACACATTTAGTACAAAGCGTAGACATTTCGCGGTCGTATACATGAAACGCGCTATTTATAGTATTTGTACAAGTAGCTGGTCATTCCCTTCCATGCGATTATTGCGGTAAAAAAATAATTTTATTTATAACGGGTGCATTGGCCTGATAAATCGATCCGATACGCTGGCTTGGTGCCATTCTCTTTACTAAAATATTAATACAGACGGCTCGGTGACTACTCTGGGCTAACAGTGGTGAGTGATGACGTATGCAAAGGGTAACTCTTGGTAAGTAGTGTGTCATGAACATAATGTGTTGTGTACACACTTTCACAGTGGCCGACCAAAACGCATATTGTATACCTATCATTTTGTTGTTTTGTTTTCCTGAAACGTCAACATGTCTCATTTAGCTGCTAATTGAGACATGTTGAGAATTGAGAAGGAATGCAAACAAAATCAGAAGTGAAGCTCTTGATTTGCTATTAAATATTATTTATTTATTTTGAGTTAACTTCTTTTTAAAGTGAAGTAAAGAGTAGTTATTATAGATATATTAGTAAGATAAACTTTTATGAACGCTAACAGATTAATAGAATACATTTAAAGCAATCGGTAAGACATTTGTAAGCGTATGGCTAGGACCTCTGATTTCCTAAACGCGTCTAGAGAATATAGTTTAAAATACATACATACATATTGAACGTAGAGAATTCGGTCCCGACGAATTTCTGTCCCGAATATTCCGAGATTAAATTTTATAAATCCCGGGATATGACGTATACGTCATACAAGGGAATGTCGCGAGATACAAGGTGTAAATTTACATTTTATTGTTATGATAAAACCTATTGTTTGGAATTATGTTCAACACACAGATTTTATTATTAAACTAGCTGTGTCACGCGGCTTCACCCGCTTTAAGAATTGTGACGTAACGCTTGATAACCTATAACCTAACCTATAAGCCTATAACCTTTCTCATTAATGTAGCTATCAGACACAAAAAGAATTTTTCAAGTCCGACTTGTAGTTCCATAGATTAGCGCGTTCAATCAAACAAACAAATAAACAAACTCTTCAGCTTTATATATTAGTATAGATTACTCATACATCATACATATGCATATTATTATATTTAACAGTGTCATACTTAATTAAAATCTACGGTTGCGTTGCTAGTAGTGATTAACAAATTTCGTAGCAGCTTTCACATTACGCTGTATTATTATCTTTATGTTGAAATATAATATTTTACAAATTATTTATATTATGTAGATGAGTATTTCGTGTCTCGTTTAGTTATGTTTAATGTTTAATGATGATTTTCAGTTAATTTATTCTTCTTATACCTATAGTTAAAAAAATTCTGAATGATAATAAATAGATAAACGCTTCACACTCACAGCCCCACACTAAGACTCCCTGTGTCGTGGTTGCCATGGACACACACAAAGACAAGTACACAAACACCCAGACCGAGAACAGGAATCTAAATTCATCATTTAAATTTCTGCCCCGCCGGCGATCGAACCAGGGACCCTTTGAATGGTGGACTGGAATGGTAACCACTACACCACGCGGGACGCGATCGGTCGTCTCATAAAGTGTGTGTGTTTGATTGCAATTAGCCGAGAATAATGCTAATTGATTTTTTTAGCGAAAACATTACTATCTTGAAGTCAATTACAATAAATGAGTAATTACAACCGACTCATTAATAAGTAATTGGTTAATTATAGGACTCGTAATTGAATGTTCCGAACTTTTATAAAAAACGTCCCACCTGGCTCCACTCCCCAGTTCCGTGATGTTCGTAAGTGAAATTAAGATACTAAAAAATTTAATAGGCTTCAAAATAAATTGACTTAAAATTATGTAATAATATACCTACTTATAACAATTAATTCATATATTAATATAATTATGCAGTGGATAATTTTTTTTAATAACATTATTAAACACAGAACTTAGAAATATGTGAATAATGTTAGGTACCTATCTACAATATCTACATTCTACATACATATTACATATAATAAATAATAATTGTGTCCATGTATGTATTTACGTATATATTATAATATATGTGTATGTAATATATGTATCAACTTTCATGATGATTGGTCAAACGGTGGTCGTGTGTGGACTCTATTGTTATATTCTATCTAGTAATTTTTTTATCAATAAAGTTTAATGTGAAGCACGAGTCAATAGTAACGTTAGCCTATTAGAAGTTGGTACAAGAACGGCTATGATAATGCCCTTCAGCTCCGTCCCACGTTTTTCAAATCATGAATATTGCATTAGCAAATATTTGTCAGAGTATTACGAAAGCAATTGAGGTGTAGTTTCACGGTAGGTACTCAAATAACAATTTGTACAGTTTAACATGAGTTGTCTTCGGTACAGCTCTTTACAGGGCCGGACTTAGGGTGTGCTGACCGCGTGCCCGGGGCGAGAGTTCACGGGCACTTATTTTCTACGTAAAGGCTAACTTTTTGTACCTATAGCTATATCATGTTTATCGAAAAACAACTTTATGCTATTTGTGACGTAAACTAATAAAACTTTACACTCACAGCCTAGTGTGAGAATCCTAGTGTGAGGATTCCCTGTGTCATCGTGGGTGCTACAGAGACACACAAAGACAATAACACGAACACCCGGAAAGAAATCTAAATTCCTCATTTAAATTTCTGTCCCGCCAGTAATAGAATCCAGGACCCTTCAAAAGGCGGGGTCGTTAATAATGCAGTTAAATGTGAACTAAAAGCATAAGAACAAAACTTGAAAATGCTACCGAAAGGCTTTTTTTTATGTTACTATTACTTACTGATGATATAACATAATTTAACACTGTATTTTGGTTAATGTATAATGAAAAGAATTTTAATTACTTAATGGTACCATGGTTTCTCGTAATTGTTGGGTTTATCTGTAATGTTGGCTTAAGATTGTAAAATTACAAATAAATAAATAATTATTTACCTCCTATTAATCCACTGCGTTACCAATTAAGTCTTTGGACTAACTAAATAGATGTTTTCTAGATCATACCTTGAACCTTGGGCGAATGGCGCCTGGATATTAGACGAGGCTATTACACCACGCTCGGTCTCATGCCAGCACATTCCGGCGTCTGATTCTTTCAACACCGATTGATGCCAAGAAACGCTATAAGTAAATAAAATTAACATATGAGCTGTGATTGCCCAGTTAAGAATTAGGCCTCTTATGCGAGAGGACCGGATTCAAATCCCAGCGATACGCACAATAAGTTTTGTATTTAGTTTAAGTTTAATGAAACATAAAGATAAAATCTGCATATATGACACTGTTCTATAAAAGTTTTCAAAAGGTATATGAAGCTTATCAATCCCCATTTAGCCAGCGTGGCCTTCTCATATTTGAGAAGAACCATGTGCCCAGCAATGATGGGTTGGTGATAATGATGGTGACATTTATATCTTTAAATTCAATAGTCTATTTCCTCTGCTCATATTTAGTTTTTATTTTATCACGGTAGAAAAATCGTAGCCTTAGCCTCGGGGCAGGTATTACCGCGTTCGCTGAAAGTTTCGACCTCAATCACAATAGTATATGTTTCAATTGAACTGTGCAATATCTTCGCTACGACTGACCACTCATTTGTTTCTATTTTCAATTCTTCGGGTCGTCCACTTAATGTATGCTATGCAAATCAACAGTCTCTGAGTCAGCAGAACCAAATTAACGCTCTCTACTGTTTTAATTGTATTGTATTCGATCACAATAACTAACGCACCGGCCTCAGTCATCGACAAAGTTTATTTTAGATTCAATTGTTTGCCATTTTAATCTGTATTGTATTCTGAGTAAAAACCAAAATTGGGTGTGATGGTAACGCACGATGTGTTTGCGTGATATTCGTGTTACCTATAGGTTCTTGTAGTATTTTGCGAATTACGTACTACATTTACATGACTCAGTGCTATTTACTATGCGTTAAAGATCATGGCAAAGTTCATTTTGTGACCTATCACAAGTATTTCATTTTTTCTTGCCAAATGTTACATATATTTTAACCCGAATTTGGCAAATCCCAATATAATTTATTTTTGACCTGTATGTAATTTTTTTTGTGTGTATGGTGCGAAAGCCGTTGCTGGTAGGGATAATTTTAACTTTACGGGGCGGAAAATTGTTATTGAATTTGTACACTCTTCAGAACAAAAACATTAAATAAAGATTACCTATGTTACGTACATCGGTGTGTCTGTTATGGTTTATATTTAAATAATAAAATATAAATATGTTAATTAATTAACAATATTTTGTGCATGTTTTTACTGAATGTAGAAGGTATAATAAAATATCACATTTATGATAACATCCGACTAATATCAACCAAGATTATGACATCCTTTATGTAATAACTATGTTAATGTGATACATAAAACGCTGATTTATCACGAGCTTAATGATTAAACAAGATAATGTCATAGCTGATTAGTATCCACGTGCTGCCCTTACATACGTTTCGTATTCGTAGATATTAATATTCACGTTATCTCACTAATATTATATCGTACTAATCATAATGAAATTTTGGTTGTTTATATGTTTTGTAACTCGATCACGCAAAAATGACAACGGATTTGAATGAGTTTGAATTAGCGATTAGTTAGAGATTTGAATTAGCACACGAGAGTATTTCATGTATTAATTCAGAGGGGCCTCTACATGGGTTGTGAATGGAAAAAAAAAACTTGAATTAGGCGGCCATCATTGTCAAGTGAAAACGCACCTGTGTACGACCTAAGAGATAATGTGACAATTGATAATTAGCGTTCATGTAAGGGAAAGTCACATGAACAAATCTACGGTCTGTAAATAATTCTCAACGTCTGGTGGGTTTTGAAACTGGTAACGTTCCGGAAATGATCGGAAAGCAGAAACAAACCCGTTTAACATGTTTTGTTATGTTTTTTGTCACGCAATTTATGTGCAAAATGAGCGAATCGATGGTGACTTTAAACTTGAATTTTAACTTTATCATGTTAGTAAAAATAGCTTTAGGTACCTAGTACCTACTGCCTTTCGTTTTTAAAGTGACGTATTTACTCATAAGCAGTAGGTAAATGAAGTATAAATGTAAACTATTTGTACTTCGTTTACTGTACTTGAAATATTATATATAGTTAAAATTTAAATACCATACTATATGTTTATGGGTTTAAGACAAGAATTTAAGCCATAGCCCACTATGTTGGAAAACTGCGGGTAAGTAGACTTTTCAAGTCTTTCGAGAACGTTATAAAGAAACTCTCAGGCATTAACCTACATGATACTTTACGGTATTTTCCGTATAAGTATGTGGTAATTAATTGAATATGCATAATAATAAACTATTGAAAAATTAGAGGTGCTTGCAGAAATTGATACCGGATTCACAGTGATTCTTTGTAACTACCGCACAAAGACACACACAAATCTTATCTTAAAGAGAAGAAAAATTTACGATAACCTATCAGCCTTAGACATTAAGGAATCTGGAAATACGAATAGGCCAATAACCTGACCGATCATTAGGTTGTTTACCTTCTTATCAGAACTCGAAGCAACAATAAATAACTTAATTGTCGTACACGGATAAAACACGTGTTTTACATCTGACCCATCCATCATTTTCACATTTAGAGTTTCTGTTCACAGTTTCTGAGAGACCTAGATGGCAATTATTTATACATTTGCCGATGTACCGACCGATTTTTATTGCCATTTCCATTACTTGTAGAGAGATATTTCAGACAATTCTATTTGTCATTACGTTAATAACATGATGTTTTACTACTTGTACGTCGACGTTTGATGATTCTACTTCATTGGTGTCATCTTTAGACGGGACCTAATAATACACAGAGATGTAATTTAGTTTTGGTCGCCCGGGGCGGTAAAGTTTGCCGCGTCATGCATCAAATTTGCAAATTGACTATAAATTATGTTGGCTGTAATTAACTTTAGCATAATTAAGATTTAATTAACTTGTATAGCAATTTTATTAGATAAGGTAAATGCGCTACGCACTATATTGTTATGTTTTCGTTTCGGGTCCTATCAAATTCAATAAGAAAGTACATAATATACTATTTCATTTCATTGACTACTTATAAAAAGAGCAAAGAAACTACTAGAAAGCACTAACGAAATTAGTTTTTTAGAATCCATTTGTCAATGGACAATTCATCTTAAGTTTTTTATCCGCTAAGCTATCGTGGAGATGTTTTTGCTCGTCGTACGAGGAAGCGGAAGATACCGACCGATTAGTATTACGATCACGGCGGTCGCTGTGTGAAACGCAATCTGATTGCTACTAGGTACTACTACATCATTACGACTATTCTATTATAGTTACTGTTTCGATATTTTATTTAGACACACTAGCATGTAGTGGGTACCATAGACATACACAGAAAGAATCAATGGGGACAATGGAAATACACCACACAAACACCCAGACCGAAACAGCCATTTAAACTTCTGCTCCCCTGAGAATCGAACCCAGGGCCCTTTGAATGGCAGACTGGCATAGTAACCACTACACAGTACGTTACGTTTACATTGTAGCTACATAATGAAAAACCTTTGATACCTTGTCAATCCCAATATTTATTAAAAAGTTGGAAGTATTCTGTATTAGGGATATCCAAGCTCGCATTATTCCAGCCATACCTCTCAGGTAGAAGTCAGTGCGTCAATACCTACAGGCCAAATTACATTCATTCCACACACGAGTATGATCTTATCGATACAGATGTAAATATCGGGACATTATGGAGTCTGTCAGATGTCGTATCGTCCGAATCGGTAGGCGCATTGAATAAACATTAGCGTTCTATAGGTGGGTAAATTTAAATTTTCAACGGCGTCGCATACAAACAAACTCTATTCCTGAGACATAAGAGTGAAAATTGATTAAAACGCATTGCAGTTCGTAGTGAGATGAAAAACTTTTAAAGGATATCAGAGGCCCCCTAACGTTACGTATTCACGATATTATTATGACTGTATGCAATTGTTTGGAAACACTAAAATATTGATATATTGGTCTGGTACGAACACTGACTAGAATACAATATAAAATAAAAATAATTTATTCACCAAGTGTACTCTTAGTTATAGATACATTTAAGTAAAAGCAATAAATGGGTTGCATGAAAATATCTTCGATAAGTTGTAAAATACGAGTAGATACTACGTTTAACTATAGATTAGAAAAGCATAGATAAATAGATACTAGCAGAATACTTCTACGACTGCATCTCAACGAGGAATAAATTGTTTAATAAGTTTATTGACTAATTATTATTTGAATGCGGGTGGCTCTCTTCAATTTTAATTTTGAATAATAATGTTTAACTTCGTAATTTTTTGTTCACAGTCCGGCAAGTACGGTGAGGGTTACATCAGCTCGTCGAGAGGAGTCGCTGTCCACGTACGAGCAAAGGGCATTGGTGGGTCGCAGGACCACAGTGGCTGTACGTGGCCACTGCTGTCCAGCGCTAGGCCCGATCAACCGCTGCCCACGGAACCCTGGATCGCGGTTATTAGGCGCGGCAACTGCAACTTCGAGATTAAGGTGCCTATTCTTTTTTATATATTTATTTATTTCTTAGTTATGGATTACAATAACGTTGAGTTGCTGCCGGACACTATGTTTAAGGCGACCACCTCAGTCCTCGTGAACAGCAACGCCTCCACGTATGATCTCAGCTAGGAATTTCTCTCCTATTTGAGGCCGTCAGCGCAAAAGTGGCTTAACCTTAAAACTATAACTATGGAGACGGCCTCATTTGAGGTTTGACGTGGATGGCCATGGATTGCAATGCTTAACATCAGGTGCCTGCATGTTCGTTTGCTACTTGAAAAATGTGGGCTTAATGCGACTAGCTTTGTTGATGGCAAGAACTTGGGGTAGCTAAAATTATGCTTGAATTTACAAAAGGCATAGTTGTAAATTGTTCGTCATTTTGTAAGCTGACGGTAGCCCGGTAGATTGTAAACTAACACACACTGTCACACTCCGCTCTATGCACTTGTTTCAATATATGTATTTGTTAACATATTTTATGCAATAAGGTAATTTAAATAATTAAATAATTACATAAACCTAAATGTTAATTGTGTTTTCATTTATTTTACCACACGTACGTCTGGTGATCTGTTTTTGGGTGACTAAGTCTTTTCATAGGTTTTAAGTAGATAGCTAATAAAAAGTAACCAAGTAATTATGCTTCTGTATACAGTTTCAACTGCAAATCCTGTTCTGCAATGTCCGACACACAAACAAATGGTTTATGCGTATATAAAAAAATCAGATAAATCAGATATTTCCTTTTTTAAATCAAAATAGTAAGTAAAAATAGAATCAAATCTGTCTTGCTTCCCTGCTTGCTTTACGTCGATACAAAATTGTGTTACGCACGGGAAAATCGGAATAGGAAATGAAAATTAAGCCCCAGAGATTACCCAAAGCCGAAAATCTCCCGCGCGATTATTAAGTTATTATCGCGCACGACAAAATTCAATTTCAACGTAATAAGAAAACACGAAATTGTTTCCTTTCAAACACGGATTATTTATCAAATTTCTTTACTGGCTTCTTTATGGATTATTATAAGGAAATTAAAAAGGGTATTTTCTACTGACATCAAAATGAAATGTTCACTATCTATGTAGAATCACCGAATACTTTCGTAGCGGTAATATGAAAAACTAATACTTATGTAGTTACCTATACAAACATTCCCCTATCAAGATTATTAATCTAATCCGTCGATATCAAGATTGATGGCTAGATAAAGTTTTTATTATTATTAGGATAGGATATAGAACACATGTTATTTTCTGTTGTCGATAAGGAACTATCGTATTAATGTTTGTGCTAGTTTCAAGTATGTGACGGCAATGTTATCTATGATGGGTATTAATGTTTTTTATTATTACTGTTTGCTTGCAGGTGCAAAATGCGTGGCGTGCTAACGCCTCAGCTGTTATCATCTACAACGACAGGGATACCACCGTGCTAGAGAAGATGAAGCTGACCACTGACAGTAGCCGTAAGTACCTTTCAATTGAAGAGTAGTTAAAATTCCCGACAATGAGGAAGAACAATGCGGTGCATTGACCTTATGACATTAACTTTCATTAACATGTTGAGTTACTTACAAAGTGAAAATGCGACATATTATTATTGTTACGGTGGCAATAAATTAGCTCTTCACCAATTCGCATTGGAGCAGTGTGGCAGACTGTGGAGTATGCTCCAGGCCTTCCCCTATGTGGGGAGAAACCCATGCACAACAGTTGGACATAAAAGCGGTTGAAGGTGTGTTGACGATAAAACTTTTAAATACAATTTCGTAAATATTTTGATTACCATAAGTTATTTCTTAGCATAACAATTGTAAGTTATTTCAACCTTTTTTACCAATGACCTTAAAAGCAAACTACACTAGTTGGCCTTTTTTCCATACGCAGTTAGGCACTAAACCGATCACCTTTACCATTACGATTGTTATCAGTAAACGAAAGTGATCTTGAAACTATGCTAATTAGCTTTCCTCACGAAATGCGGAAGGTAGTAGGTACCGACAAAACGCACGAAGTTCTATAAAAATTCTGAACCTCGGAGAAAGATAAGTACTATATAAGAAATTAAGGTATGTTTATATTCATTTATTTACTCTTTGCAATAAGCATTTTCTAGATATTAACCCAGATCTTCTATAAACATAAAATCCTTTGTCCTGAATGACTGACCGACGGATCAACGCGCAGCCTACACCGCTGGTCGTAGGCTTGGTTCAATCTAAGTATAATTTTTCGGGCCTGTTTCTAATAGCCACGCGTACAAAGTCGCGGGGATAAACTGGTTGATAAATAAAATTTGAAATAGTGGCCACTATACGTTACGTTACGGGTTTACTATCCGTCGATGTTATTTTTATTGATTTTGGTCAGTTCACTTGAATATCGACCTCTAAACTTACCATTTTTTGTGTACAGATTACGCGTAGTAATGCTTAGTAAGAATGTAGTTTAACACGTGAGCTGCGACAAGCCTTGGCAGTGAAACCTGGTCGCTTTAGTAACAAGCTTATTTCAACGTGTGACGCCTACGCTTATCATAACAATATCCAGCTTTGCCTGCGAATCCCTAATTTGTATAACACGTTGTAAGACGCCATTTGTCATTGATTTCGTTAATTAATTTTCATAAGCATCTTTTAGTCCTTTTTGATTATGCTCAGCGGAAGCTCAATAGAACAGGTCATACTATAATTTGCCACGCCCCACTAAAAGAGTATAAGGCAAATGCTAAAGCTATACTTCATAGTGAATATAATTGTTTTATACACTTGATTTTAAAAGGGTGCCGAGAGTTTTTTTCCGCTGGAGTTTTTCTTTCGGCCTACCTTAACCATAAGGGCGCCTAAAGCCGATATACCGTATTATTTACCGTTCATTCACTGTAAACCTTATGTAAAATACCTTATGATGACTAAAAGTTTTGTGTTTAAGTTTGAGTTTTGATATTTCCTTCTAGAAACCGTGTTTCGTGACGTCATCAAGATAATATTGTGTAAGGGCAAATAAAAGCCGAAAATATGTTTATGCGCGTGCGTTATCAGTGGAAATGGAATAATGAAACGTCTAGTATTAACGATTACGGTGATAACTGGAGATAAGGAAGTCATTGTGTGACTAACTCACGTACGCACGTACGGCGCAGTTGAATAAGGCGCATGTTGGTATCGTACAATTTGAATAAACCATTGTTTGCTTTCAACTAACTGCTTCGTACTTATGGATATATTCTTTTTTTTTGAGCAAATGAGCAGTAAATGTATGCAGGATTGTTGTAATGTATCTACTGGTAATTTTCGTTGTTGCCGTTTTGAAGATTATTTATGTACGTGACTTGGTTTTTTAGAAACACTTTAAGAACTAATTATTTTCCTACAGTTCATAAATTTTATGAACTGTAGGAATCATAATTAATTGCACCAAGGATTCACGTTCCATACAAACTTTGCCCCCGTTTTCATCTCCTTAGTGGTAGAATTTTGGAAAATCGTTTCTTATTGGATGCCTACGTCATACAAAGAACACAGCCTCCATGTTTGAGGTTTCTACGATCAGTGGTTTAGGCAGTAGGTACGTTGATCCGTCAGTCAGTCATTCAGGACAAAGGATTTTGTATGTATAGATCATAATTTTGCACAATAACGTGTGTACGTTAAAGTAAATAGGTACTGATCTTTAAACTTTTTATTTATACTATTTCCTGTTACGCCATCGAAATGCAAATGCACTTGGGGACTGACGTCATGCAACTGAAGCAACATAACGTTGATAACGACTACTACCGATAAACCTTGGATTTATTATCATTATAATGTAGAATATATTAGTAAATGACACTTCATAAATAGAGTTCACTTAACAATACAATTAGCTATTGTCCTATCAAGACATAGTTAGTTAAATAACATAAAAATATTTCCCATGTTATCTTAATACTATCTTATGAATACTTGAAAAGATGGTCAAAGGTCATTCGGCCAAGTGCTGTGAAATTAAATTGTTAATTTGGTCGCTGAGATTGCATTCGTTTAATTTCCGATAAAACTCTTTATTATTCTGATCCCCCCTTTATAGAAATGGGACAGATGGCTGTCAAATTCCCGGGAAAATCTGTTCGAATTCCCAAATATAACGTTACGTACCCAATGGTAAAGAACAAACAAAGGAACGCACATAACAAAAAATTTCAACTGTTATTATCAAATGTTTTATCTTCTTATCATAATCTGGCGTAGCAACGCTTATTGAGGTTATACAAATACAAATGAATTAGCAAAACTTGTTTCACGTAACAAACTGTATGTATTAGTTAATGCCTAACGAGTACACTGTAGTACAGAGTCACGAAACGTTACTTATACAAATGCATTTCGTTACTCGCATACAAGATTTTTACTATTTTATTAAAGAAATTGTTTATAATTTAGTTTGGAAAAACTTTGAGATTGGAACATAATGATCTGTGTTATGTTGTACGGTAAAAAAGTAACAAGTAACGATGCGATAGTAACGAGTACTAATTCTTATAGTATCGAACACATGTCATACCGAGTACCCGATTTTTCGTTACTTTTACAGCTCTAGTTCACGTAACCGGGTAATGCATAGGCCTGAACCGAAACAGTTCGTTGTATTGAAACTTTAATGATAGTGAATATACTGGCACAATATAGATAAAAAACATATTGGAATAAAATTATTCGATTTAGTGTTAAAAATAATTATCTACCTACCTGATAGGCTAAAACTAGTAGGTACCTACATTACATTAGGAGTATTTCGCAAAAGTTACACACGACGTCGATCTAGTACGAAATACATTTTTTTTCTTTCTTTCAATTGTTTTTATTTTGTTACGTAACTAAGTCTCCTCGTTTGTTCCAGGCAACATAAGCGCAATATTTACGTATAAGTGGAAAGGCGAGGAGATCACGCGGTTGGCGGACAACGGCTCGCGGGTCATGATCGGCATCATCAAGGGACGGTCCTTCACGCTCATTAGCAACAATATTAACAAGTGAGTGCATAGGCAACGAGTTGTAGGTTATAAAAAATATTTGCACAAACCGCACGCACACACGCACGCACTCACGCACACGCACGCACTCACGCACGCACGCAGAAGTCCTCGGACGAGGAGCTACAACTCCCACTTTAATTTCTACCCCTAAGGCTTTACTTCTTTTTACGCTGGTGTCTGTCGAATAGACACCGACAGTTAGCGAGAACTCAAGCTTAAAGTTTATTTTTTTGGTTGTCGGAGTACACCTTAATTAAACTTGTGCAACAATCGTCCGATATTCAATATTCATGTCCAATTGCCATAAGCTTCATTAGAGTTAAAGTTAGGCCATCGATGTTTTTTTAATTTTAATAGGCTTGTGTTTGACTTCAATCACGCCTGACGGTTAGCAAGATGGCGTCTAGGGTGTGGCACGCTTGTTCTTCACGTGCATCTGAATTTAGATGCCAAAACTCGACGTCAGTCTTCGAGTGCATGTGTTCAGATACCAAAAGCCATGGTTTAATGGTAAGTGTCTGTTCACAGAACTTCGGTGCTGTTCGTGTCAATATCGTTCATAGTGCTGATGGTGATCTCGCTGGCCTGGCTCGTCTTCTACTACATACAGCGCTTCCGATATATTCACGCTAAGGACCGTTTATCTGTAAGTATATACGAGTATTAGTTAAGTATGGATGTTATTAGTTAAATATAGGTGTTAATCTCTACCAATCCGTGTTGGAGCAGCGTGGCCAGGCCTTCCCCGGTTGTGGGGAGAGACTCATGCCCAGCAGTGGGACATAAAAAGGGGTAAATGTAAGTAGCAATGACCTATGTGGTCACTGAGCCGGTGCGCCATTCGGAGTATATCGGAGGGTCATGGTTCGATTGAAGTTTACATGAATGTAAATTTCTGTTATGGGTCTGGGTATTTGTGTAATTGTTTTTGTGTGTCCATAGCGCCCATGGCACAGTTAATATTAGTGTGGGGCTATGAGTATATAGATAAGTACTGGTATATACAACCATTTTTTTTATTATAGTATGAATTTTTTTGTTTTGTTGTATTTTCTTATTGACGTGTATTTGAAAAAAGGTCTATTAAGTTTCAACTATAGGTAACAATAACATTAAATACGTTTTTAAATTACCGTTTAAAGCTTTTAAACTAGTATAACTCGTTTAAAATCCAAAAATAATTACGAACACTACTTTCAAGTGACGTAAAAGAAATTTTAAAAGTTTTACCAATTCGTGTTTTTTTTTTAATTTGTTTATTTATTTTTTTATTTCCATTTTGTTTGCAGAAACGACTGTGCTGCGCTGCCAAGAAAGCGCTATCAAAAATACCCGTTAAGAATTTAAAGACTGATGACAGAGTAAGAGGATATTGAGATATTCATGCTTGAATTATATATTTCATTTTATTTTATTAAAAATACCGTTTATTTTCACGTTTACACTGAAGCTCACAGTGAGCCAGCTCACATTCGGCGGCTGTCAGTTTAGTTTGAACACGGCCTATATAATGTATTTTCCACCCGCAGGAAGTGCAAGGCGACGGCGAGTGCTGCGCCATCTGCATCGAGCCCTACAAAGTTTCTGAAACGCTGCGCTCGTTGCCTTGCAGGTGAGTTGCCATCAAACATTTGTTACGTAACTTTTATTATGAAACTAGCTGTTCCCCGCGGTTGAACCCGCGTTAAAATTTTTTTCTCAACATTTCCCTTCACTGCTCTGCTCCTATTGATTGTAGCGAGATGAAAAGTATACTATGACCAGCTCAGGAGTATGAAAAATAATCGTACCAAGTTTCGTTAAAATCCGTCTAGTCGTTTTTGTTTCTATAACGGTTATACAGACAGACATACAGACAAAAATGTTACTGATTGCATTTTTGACATTAGTCGATACTAATAATTATTTTGGAAATGTATTTCATGTACAGAATTGACTCTCCACAGATTTATTATAAGTATAAATGGTCGAAATCAAGAGAAATAGGTGACAGTTAATATTCTTGCACTCTTCAGTACAGTGACAAGCGTGCAAAAATTATATTGCGATACTGCCTTTTTATGTCCCACTGCTGGGCACGGGTCTCTCCCCGCAACCGGGGAAGTACTGGAGCAGTAGACCACGCTGCTCCAATGCCGATTGGTGGAGATACGGGTTAGTGGGCAACCCGTGTCGGATGTTTTAGACCGTCTAATATTGCGGTGCTAATATTAATTTCCAAATTGTTTTCAGGCATGACTTCCACAAGAACTGCATCGACCCGTGGCTGCTGGAGCACCGCACGTGTCCCATGTGCAAGATGGACATACTCAAGTACTATGGCTTTGTTGTGAGTACTTTCGTACTATTTATATTGTTTGCTTCGTATTCCAGTGCAGTTTTAGCATTGTGGAACTAGCGTACTGTCATTTTATTAATATAGTTGTTATTTTATATTCTTACGAGGAAATTCTTTCAATTTATTTTTATACTATAATAAAATTATAGATTTATCTAGTTTTATACATTACTTACAATTCTTTCAACAAAACTTAGACTACGTAAATCAGAATCAGAATCAGACGGAATTAAAGAATCAAATAATAAATAAATAACGCTTCACACTCACAGCCCTATACTAGGATTCTCGTGTCGTGGGTATTATGGACACACACCCAGACCGGAAACAGAAATCAAAATTAATCATCTAAGTAAATTTCTGTACCGCTGGGAATCGAACCCAGGACCCTCGGAATGGCGAACCAGGATAGGAACCACTATCGGGTCATTCGGAGGGTCCACCCGACAGTGGTCCTCGGTCCGCCATTCGGAGAGCCCTGGGTTCGATTCCCGGCGGGGCAGAAATATATTTAAATGATGAATTTAGATTTCTGTTTCCG
The DNA here is from genome assembly GCA_018231225.1 of Noctuana stator. Classification (NCBI taxonomy): domain Eukaryota; kingdom Metazoa; phylum Arthropoda; class Insecta; order Lepidoptera; family Hesperiidae; genus Noctuana; species Noctuana stator. Next base: position 16,334 of record DWQK01001071.1, read on the forward strand.
GTCTGGGTGTGTGTCCAAGGTACCCACGACACAGGTAATCCTAGTATAGGGTTGCAATCCCAGCGTAGACTGCAAGGATCATCGACACAGATTAAATAAATAATGCGTTTGATGTCCGATGTTGCAGTTCACGGGCAGCCAGGAGAGCATCCTGCAGCTGGACGTGGAGGAGGCCCGCAGCCGCGCGCTCAGCCCCGCGCGCCCGCGACACCCGCTCACCCTCGTTAGTATCGCGGCCTCACCACCCACTATGACCAATGATTTTCTATTTCTCTATACCTACTTATCTTGCTATAGAACAAATAGTAGAATTTACTGAAAACAAGATCAAAATAAGATAAAAATTATAATACGTGCCGAAACGTGTTGCGAAAAAAACTGATTTTAAAGTTTCCGCGCACACACCTACTTATATTTAAGACTTCATGGTTTTCTCGTGAATGCCGTTGTCAGAACAGGCCCAAATTAAAATGGGACCAAAAGGGAAGCATTAGCTTTCAAACAAAAAAAATATCATCCAAATCCATTCACCCAGTCGAAAGTTGTGAAACAATAAATAACACGTTATAGAAACAAAAACTACTCAACGGATTGGTAATGGTCTCAACTTGGTACAATTATTTTTCATACTCCTGAGCTGGTTATAGTATACTTTTCATCACGCCACAATCAATAGGAGCAGAGCA
>DWQK01001072.1:0-16989 GCA_018231225.1 Noctuana stator
CAATTCAACGAGGTAATGTCGCCAGTGTTTTGGGGACACAACCGGAGGACAGTAATTTGGATGCAGCATTTTATATTAAAAAAAAAAAAAATTGTTTTTGTTTTTATTATTATTTTTATATTTACTTATAAGTTATTTTAATTCTCTTTATTTATAGATATAAATAATATAATATTAATTTAAATATATTATAAATACAATTTATGTTACATTAAAAAAAAAAAAACTGATTATTAAAATAACCACGTGACCATCATCATTCATCTATAGTACTTTAACCTAGCAAATATTCAGAATTCATGGTAATATATTCAGTTTTGTAAAAACAGCAAAGAGAAAGTTAATATAAAATATATTAAGTATCGGTTCTAATAATATAATTCCTTTCTTCAGAACCACACTCTAAATTCTTCGTACCAGCACCAATACCAACGTCTTCGATACAGGAAACAAGCGACGAAGGTTCCGTACAATTTGACTCCAGCTCTGAAGAAACTAAAATGAGATATGTCATACGAGTAATTCCCAACAGATGGTACAGGGATGGCACTGTGAATGTTGAGGTACTATAACACATAATATTGATTAATGGGAATTCAAATTTTAATATTCATTATGGACTTAGGTACACTGCACTAACTAAAATGTCTCCTCTTTCCGATCTTTTTATGTTTTCTTTTATTTGCATGTCCTTACTGCTCGATTGTTTTTGACTGTTGTGTTATTGACCTCATTAACCAAAGTCAAAAGAAGAAGACTTGGTTAATCTATCACTTCGTGGTATTTCTTTTATGTGATCTCGTAGACCTTTGATTATTTTCTTCTTTTCTCAATTAGCTTGACTTATTTTTCCTTTAAAAAGGTTAATTTCCTACTCTAATTTTAGTTAACAGCATCAACCACAAGATGGGGTGCTAGCATACCAGAACTTGTAGAAGACGGAGGTACTGTTCGAGAATTGAGACCAAGAAGGTCTTGTAAGTCTGTCGACATTGCTTTCTTACCAGCCAGTCATAATGCTACAGATGTTATAAGGTGAGTAACTAAGGATTGGTTAGATAATGAGATGACCGATGCTGATAGTTAATTAATTCTTGACGCAGTCTATGACTATCCATCTTAAAAGATATTATTTCAGCAAATTTAAATTCAGGCTCCTACAATTTTTTAAATAGACGTATCAATAACTTTCCTTATTTTATGTTTACGAATATTACATGCAAAGAATTTTCTGCGAAAAGCAGTTTCAGCTAGCTTGTCTATTGTCACATTTCTGAAAAACCAAAGCTCAAGGCGATACATTATTTCCGCACGTTCTGTACCATTACTACAAGTTCTGTAATACTTAGTGTTAAAAAAAATCTTCCACCTTAACAGATATTGCATCATCACTAGAGAAATCACCAACAGCGATAGCTACGAGTGTTCGACCAGAAGAACGCACTCAAAGAATCTATGCCTGAATCATATGCAACGGCCACCGTAAGTACCTATACTTACAACTAATTTTCGAAAACCATGGGTACCTATTAGTGTCTCTATTTATGTCCTATCTTTAATCAGCTTATCCGAGATCCGCTGCTGGACATAGATAGGGCTACAAATCAAAAAGCTTAAAGTATGCAACAATTGTTTTATATTTATGCTAAAAATTAATTATGAAGCGCGCATAGCCCCGCTGGTGAATCGCAAGCGATCACATTGTTAAGCAACGTCGAGCGCGGCCGGTACTCGGATGGGTCATCGCTAGTGGCAAATTTCATGCGCGCTTCCGTGCTTCGCAGGGCACGTTAAGCCGTCGGTCCCGGTTGTTATCGATAGATAACAGTCGTTATACCTGTTCGGAGGCCCTTTGGACGGTTTGATAACATCCGACATGGGTTGGCCACTAACCCGTATCTCCCGCATTGGAGCAGCGTGGTGGAGTATGCTCCAGACCTTCCCCGGTTGTAGGGACCGATCCGTGCCCAGCAGTAAGACATAACAAGGGTTGAAGGCAGGCACTAAAAATTAATACGTAGCTAGGTACGTATGATTTTTTATATCTTCATTTTTCAGGACAAGAGTAATAGTTCAGAAGATAACGGGGCTAAGAGCGGGAAGAAAGTATGCGATTCAAGTGACAGCAGCCAACAAGGGTGTATCCGTGCCTTACAATATGCTGTATGTTGATACAAACGCGTCTTGCAAAGATGATAATAAAGAAGAATAGTGTTTGCAGTGATTTAGGTGAATCAGTATTAAGATCTAGATAAAGGTCATTGCAGCAATCAGGTAAACTATTAATATAAACACCAATAAGTATCCTTATAATACTTATTTTATGGATTTACGCTAACAGCGGACTTGATAATTTATTATGAATATTAAACTTCTTTCTTGATTAAAAAGTAAAATGTAACCAATTTAAAATTTTGCAACAGCAGCAATATGTATTGTAACAATATCGTATAATCGTTAAGCGCCAACTATCGGCCATTTGCCTTTGTTTTACGTCGTCAAAATACAGATAACGCATTTATACCTATTTAACGTCATAGAATGTAATTATGAAAAGTAATCAGAAAAAAGTAATCAGAGATAAATTAAAAAAAAAATAGGTTTACTTGCGAAAGTGTCGGATTCTTTTGAAATGGACTATAGATACATAATAATAATAGCGACCTTTCTGTACCGGAATTATATTCGAAAAGGTATGGTCGGATAATGCTAATGGATTTTTAATCCACCGTCAGGACTGTTTCGTTTCTTGTCACCTTACGTTCAGGTCTTTTAACAACAACAAAAAAAAGTGACCATAAATGTTTTAGGTCGTCGAAAATGTAAATTGACATTATATTGACACATACGTTTTCCTAAAACAAAAAAAAATTAATAAAAAGAATACTTTTAATTCTATGCAAGCTGACAGCTCCTGTGTTACAGGTTTTTGCTAACTCCATAATACCTAGTGATGTTACATTGAAGCATCGATTTGAATTATTTGATTTGAATAAATATTTTTTGTATCACTATCGATATTATATGAATCTTTATTAGGCATTACATCGTTTTATAATATCTTAATAGGGCTTTATGAAAGAGCTTTGTCCAACTTACTGTAAATAAAATAGTTTATAGATTAATGTATTAGTTCCTATGCAAAAAGGTAATGTATTGTGTATTATACCTATTGTTTTTTCAGACAGTGGAAATAGGTACCTACTTAATAGAGTAGTTTTTAGGTATATATTTTATGCTTTGCCGAATATTGTGATGATAATGTATTTTTTAAATTTATCTTGTAAGGTGTATTTTTTTTTATTTCGAGGTTAAATATAAAGGGAACCCCTAAAGGTAATAGTATTAATATAATAATATTAAACTATCATATTGAATAAATATTTAACCTTAAAGTATCGCTTGGCGGTGTAACTATAATACAATAAGTACCTACATATACTAAAATATTATTTTATACATACTGATTATTGTATTTGTATTTCTAAATCAATCAATAGGTAAATTATTTTTAAAATTAAGTCTCTAAATCTATTGTAATAAAATATTTCTTTTAAGTAGATACTATCAAAACATTATAAAATATATTTTAGTAATACATAGCTATTATTATTTTCAAATTTAGTTTGATTACGACGCTAAAAACATTTTGTGCTAGGGACAATCATTTTTAATTTTTTTTTTTAATAATTATACTGCCCATAATATCAGTTTAAGCTTTCATTATTTATTTTGTATTTAGAAAATTGTAAGTATGAATTTGTAGTAAATAAAATTTATAAAATGTCTAATGACACTTCTGTTAAAACGTAAAGATAATTTAAAGTAAATGTCGCATTTATATTTTATAAATAACAGACTCTTTTAAGTTCCTATTATTTTTACGCATATTTGTATTAGGTAACTAAATTTATAAAAATAAATATTAGAACGTAAATTAATTATGTAGATAATAAAATATCAATAAAAAAATGAGTCTCATTTTTAAACATTTTATTTATTCCCTTCTTATACCTAGATGCCATTTATTTAAGACTTCAAAATGTATGTTCAGTTGAACGTAGGCATGTTAATTTCTATTATGTTTTTTTCATTTTTAACCGATTTTAAGTAAATACCTAGGTACTTACTCTATCTTTCATATTTAAAGACAAAATTATTTGTTTTATTTCAATAAGTAATTATTTGAATTTTGCAATTCGATTCGACAATATTATGTATATTGCAACATAAAAAATTGCAAATATTTCTTTAGGAATTTTAAAACCATATTTGCTAATACATAAAACTTGCAAACAATGCATTTCTTATTTATAAAAATAATGTAGGTACCTAAGAAGCCTTTTAATAAATGCAAGCAATGCTAACATTAAAATTCAAAACGTGGTCAAAATTCTAAGCATTTGAGGAGTATCATAAAAGATTCCAGAGGTCAGTAATGTTGAAAGGTTAAAATCGTTGCTAAAACGTGCATACAACTAATCGTAACAGAAAAACTACAATGCGTTGAAGCCTTGCATTTGTATCTTTTGTCTGTCTATCCCCGTTGTCAATAGTGTCAATGTCATGTTACTTTCTATAGTTTTTATAATTTTGACATCTGTCATTGTCGTGTGCTTGAAAATTGCGAACTGCAAGATAAAATTAATTTTATTTTTTACATATATTTGTTGTACACAATAATAACTATCATATTATTAACATAATATAATTTGCAATGAGTTCAAATGAAAAGCAATTCTTCGGGCCCTTGACCTTGCATCAAAACAATGAAAAACCGACGATTTTCAAGAGTAACGAACCAGTGGAATCGTGTTGTGTGTTGTGTGATGAAAAGTTCACTTTACCCGACAACGAGAAGTCGTTACTCACTCATATATTCATGGAGCATCGTCTAGTTATAGCTGATGTCAACCAAATCGCTGATTTACCGTACTATCTTAGATATTGGCGGATGAAATTCAAAGGTTAGTTTTTGTCTTCATGTTATGTTGTAGGTATATTAAATTATATACTAACATGCACTTGCAGTTCTATACCTTGCTATTATTACTAATTAAATACATAACAATCACAGGTTATATGTTGGGAGCTATGTTGTGACCAAGACTTCATATATGTTAACACAAATTGGTTATGGTATTATTGCCAGTTTGGTATGTAAACAGATCTATGGTAACAGACCTGGTTTTGTGGCAGTATCATGGTGAAATACTCTTTAATATAAATATATTACGTGGTAATATATAAGTAAATAAATTCTAAATAGTATTGATAATATGCAATAGGACCTGTACCTAAATAAAATCTTAAATTTCAGACAAAGATCTCCCATTCTTCTGTACAACTATGCTCCTTGACAACAAACCAGATGGAACGAAATCAAAAAATGAGGAATACTATCTTCTGAGCGATGTTCTTCCAGAAGACAAAGAACTGCGGTCCACCCTAAAACAATCCCGGTTAGAGAAGCTTTTGAAGCAGAACGAATTTGAGCGTGAAGATAAGAATTATTTTAGGGAATGTCTCTTTTGCAGATTTGTCTCGAACTGCACTAGATCAACTTATCTCAACCATTTGTATGAAAAACACAACTTCCATATTGCTAAACCAGAAAATTTAATATTCATTGATGAATTAGTAGATCTGCTAGCAACCAAACTGGATAAACTGCAGTGCATATACTGCGAGGGAGTGTTTAAAGATCGCAACATTTTAAAAGAACACATGAGAAAGAAGGGGCATAAGCGAATCAATCCTAACAATAAAGAGTATGACAAATATTACCTTGTCAACTACGTAGGCGATAATCCCTGTCAGAGTTATAAACTTAAGTATAATAATAACAGGCATAAAGTTGCTAAAAAGCCATCTAATGACGATTGTGACCAGGATTCCAATGTGGACAGTGATCCTGAATGGTCACAATGGACTGAAGAGAATGGTCCGGTCATAACATGTCTTCTTTGTGACCACACTGAAATGGATTACGAGATATTACTGGATCACATGGAGCGTACACATAACTTTTCCTTCACAAACATCACCAAGGGCTTAGATTTCTACCACAGAATCAAAATAGTCAACTACTTGCGCCGACAAATTCATATGAAGCAATGTTTGACGTGTGACACGAAGTTTGATGATTCGAAAAATTTGGAGAAACATTTCAGAGAAGTCAAGCATTTGGTATTGAACAAGGAGAAATGGGATCAACCGGAGTATTACTTTCCAACATATGAAGACGATTTGTTCCTATGTTTCATCCAAGATGATGATGAAAGTTGGTGGTCTGCCGATGAAAATGAAATTGAAAGGAATAATAGCATGTCTGATAATATATCGAAAGAAATGGCTTTGGCTGTTCTCAGCGATTAATTTATTCTTGACAAAGACTGATGTGAGTATAACACATGTATTTAATTATAGATTTTGCCATGAGATTATGAAATAATTTAAACAATCATTCAAGAACGAACCCATCTGGATGTGTTAAGAAAAATATTTCTGCAACCATTCTCATATTATGTATAGAGACGTAATAATATAAATAATAATTATGTATTTTTGAATGTTTTCCGAGTGTAATTCATGAAGGAATTATTACTCATATTACTTTAACTCATATTATCTGCTTTCACCCATACTAAAAACATTGAATATTGGATATTGGTAAATTAGGATATAAATGTGAAATGAATGGTCAACTATTTGTATCGTTAATATAATAATACATAACACACTGCTAAACAAGCTAGTTTCGTCAGTGGATAGCTAGCGATCTCACAAGTTAACCAGATCCGGACGCAGTCAGAACTTTGACGTGTGACGTCTAGTGACAAATTTCAGCAGTTGATTCTGGCTGTTATCGATAGATAACAGTAGTTAAATCAGTAACTGAAAATGGAAAAAGAATAGAAACCGTTACTAATATTAGTGCCATATTTATTTTTAAGAATTCTTCAATTAAATTCGTGTAAAATTTAAGAAATAAACTGGCTTATTAGTGTTGGAGATAATGTTTTATTTTAAAATGTTTTAATTAATGTAATGGATTTTGCTAGTAAACACCAGTTTACTTAAATAAAAACTTAAAATTTCGGAAATCTTGTGGTGAGTGACTAATAAAAATTAATGTACCTTTTTAACTAAGAGCTTATGTAATGGGTGTCCCAATAGGTGTGTGAGTTTTCATTTAAAAATAAAAATATGTATTTTTTTAGTGAATTGTGATATTTTTATTGAGTTGTAAAGTAGACATGCTCCGACTAATTATAACTTAAAATATCTTGTGAAACTTTTAGTAATCTATGTAGGTGACAGCTGTCAAATTTCAAACTGGTACGCTTGCAGGAAAAGAAAATGACACAAAATTTAAAAAGTGCACCCTTATTTAGACATTTAGACACTATATTATACTAGTGATTGCTAAATAATCGTACATATTAATAAGTTGTTTTTAAAAAAAGTAAAATGAAAAAAAAAATTCTATCCTTTTGTCCTTGTCTTTAATTAATTTCTTAATTTAATTGGGATATTGTACACTATTTATTTACATTATGTATATTTTTTCTCCTTGTTGCTATTATTTAATTTCCAATTACCTATATTTAAGTACCATGTATCTTTGTAGCTTTAAGGACCGAGCAATGACTATTGAATCTTGATATAATCTTGTAATCTAGTAATGTAAGAGATAACCGTACTACTAAAACTTATGGGAAAATGTGAGAGCGACGTTTATGCCTAGCATGGCGTATAAGAACATATTTTCTTGATGACCTACATTCATAAAGTATTTATGTACTTATGTTCTTATCTATTTTATAGTTACAATTTTAATATTCTGTACTGTTTTCATCTGACTTTAATAAAAAAAGTAGGTGTTTCTCAATTCGACTGTATTTTTCATGTTTGTTACGTCATAACTTTTGACTGGGTGAACCGATTTGGATGATTCTTTTTTTATTTGAAAGCAGATGCTTCCAATTCGATCCAATTCTGACAACGGCGTTAACGAGAAAACCATAAACCATAATTATGTGCGCGACAACTTTTAAGTCTGTTTTTTTTCGTAACGCCAGTTATAAATTACTAGCTTTGCCACGCGGTTTCACCCGCGTTAAGAATGTTAGTAGCGTAATGTTTGATAGCTTTAACCTTCCTCATTAATGTAGCTATCATATACAAAAAGAATTTTGACAATCCGACTTGTAGTTCCAGATATTAACGCGTTCAAACAAACAAACTCTTCAGCTTTATATATTAGTATAGCTTATTAGTTTTTCAATATCTGTGTTATCATTTTCATCTCGTTTAGGTATATTAAAATAAATACTTTAGCGATTATTCAAAGTTATTTTGTTTTAAATAAATCATTTAATTGTTTGTGTATGTGTAACCAGAAATACCTATGATACAAATAAATACTTTTAAATATTCTCAATTTGATTATAGATTCGTGCTTGGATTCTTAAAATTGGAACATCAATTATTGTCAAGTTCCTGGTTTGGTTGTGTCCACATATAAAATCTTTTAAGAGTGAAAGCTATTATAAGAAATAATTAAATAGGCAATAAGATGTTTTTAGCTTTCTTGTAATATGTAATTGTAGTAAACAGGTAGGTATTGTTCCATAACTTATCATATTATGATTGTCATCTCGGTAACGTAACTAATTGTTACATCAATATATAATTGATAATATAATTATCTATTGTTAAATTATTGATATATTTTTGTAAATAATTTTAAGATGTTGTTTTAATATTTTTTTATTGTAAATTTATTTTATTTATAATATTTATAACTGTATTTTAGTTAAGTAGTCATTTTTATTTACTAAAGTCATTATACATTAGATAAGTCTAGTGAAAATGTATTTTTTTAATAACATCCTTACTTACCTACCTATATTTATGAACCTCCTGATGTTAAGTAGTCATAGCAACTTTCAACGTCCAACCTCAAATAGGACAGACGTCCTATTTGGCGTTGTTACTCATGAGTACTCACACTCCGAAACAGAAATACAACGTGGAGTTATGAGTTCCTCCAGCTACAAAAAATAAAAAAAAACATGTCAGTCCATATATATATAACACCTTACTAATAGTGTAGATCGCAAGCGTTCAGCTCCAAGCCTTCCCCGGTTGTGGGGTGGGACCCATGCCCAGCAATTGGCCATAAAAAGGGTTGAAGGCAATATAGTACCTACCTGTCCTCTGTAACAGTTTCATCTTAAAATGGGTAGGTAAGTAGGTAACTTGCAGCATTGGAGCAGCGTGGTAGAATATGCTCCAGGCTTTCCCCGGTTGTGAGGAGAGACCCGTGCCCAGCAGTCGGCCATAAAAAGAGGTGGAGGCAAGTAGGTAGCTAGTCAGTGGTTCAAATGTTAGAACGGTCAAAGCCAATCAAATTATCCGTAAGTGGGTAATTCGGGCTGAATAAAAGCTGTCAATTTGAGTAATAAATTATTCATACTTTCCTGCTACATTTTGCATAAAAGCAACCTCTCTTCAGAAAGTCATTACGTGTGCGTCCATCGGGTCTCTGGGGTCCATTGTACCGGGAACTCTTTTCTCGAAAATGTAGATAAGTGTTCAGAAAATTTTCCGAAATAATAATTTCCTCAAGCGCCTATACTAGACTAGACGTTATTGGAAAAAAATAGTTATTTTTGGAACTGCTAGTTAGTCAGGGAGCACGATTGGTCGTATCAAGCGTTGAATTTTAAATTGACTCGGCTCAGACCAAAAGATAACTGCATTCGAGACAGAAGCGTAGTGTGTTGGGGGAGGGCTTTACATTTTAGGGAACGGCAAAATTTCATAATACAAAAAGGTCACGAAAAGTAACGATTTAGGCCGGAGTATAAAAAAATTGCAAATAAATGTGTATTTTTATTTATTTAGGAGGTTTCTCAAGTAGGTAGGTAGGTACTAAATTGTGCCTTTTTTGGGGGTTTTTAACTCAACTTTGGGATGAACTGAACTCGAATCGGGCGGAACATTAGCTGGCATTCAACGACCGCTGTCATTAAATGGTCCATCCATAATTAATTTATTATTGATTGAACAATTCCGACATATTGCCATGTCAACTCATCAGGTACCTACTTGAAACTCTATCTCCAACATTTCAAAGCTCAACATAATTAATTAAACCATTCGTTCGTTTGATATGACGAAGGTTCATTCAAATTGACATCTAGCTTCCTGTGTTATGGAAATTTGTATTTGAAAGGTCATTCGTATATACATAAAGCCGAATTCAAACTTTCCTGGACGTAGATATCTTGTAGGGTTGCCAGTTTTTTTTTTCAACATTTATCGGACCAAAGATTCAAGATTTAATTTCTTATCCGGGACAAATGAAAAACTTTAACTCACTCAAAAGTTTCTTGGAAATTGTTACCTATAATTTACTGGCGATTTAAAGTTTTAAAAGAGCACCTTTGCAAGTTTATTATTACCATAATATTATTTTTCTATGCTTACTTAACATACAATGGATACTGATAACTAGACGAGACTTCTATACCAATATTTATTACTACTGGACCTACTTGAAAAGTTCTTTTTGTGTATGATAGCTACATTAATGAGGAAGATAGCTAGAGAAGCTAGCTAGCATTACGTTACAATTCTTAACGCGGGTGAAACTGCGGGGCCCAACTAGTACAATATAGTACTGGCAACCCTAATGACTACACTAGCACCCTACCTATTAATACCATTCTCACAAAGAAGGAACTACCTATTAAATTTGTCGTGGGTACACGACTTGTATGGGAATTGCCTTTTCCTTAAATAATTTACTGACGTGTATTGTCTTAGATGTTTCCTCGATTCCGATTCACGGGGAGTTTCTGAAAGGTTTCGGGGAAGGTGGATGTTAAGAAAAGCTGATTTATTGATGCCTACATACGTGCCATGCCTACATTATCTATACATCGGAAATAAATATTTTGTATTTAAAACAATATTATTATTTATGTTATTTATTGTTTTCCAGAAGTTATATTATTATGGTACGTAGGTACTTCAATCAAAAATATGTTATGTTACCTAAAAACTGAGTAGGTAACGTAACCTAACCTTTTATGGCAAACACTGCATTACGTGATAAATGTATCTACAATAGGCAGGAACCACAGGTGAAGATACTTACTTATTACTAAGTATCTACTTTGTTACTCTCATCATAGAAAAAATGAAGGTGTTAGAACTTGTATAGGTACCTACCTAACCTACTTCACCAAACCGCCGGCACCGCCCTCATAACTTGGTGATTTTGCATAATGCTAATATTATCTTGCACTATACGATTGAACCATTTCAATATATTAATGAAAAGAGTTATTATTATTGTTACAAACATACGGATAAAGGTCCTATTGAAGCATGTTAACTTATTGTTAGATACGTATAATCTAGGTAGATTCCTTTATCTAAATTCCTCCCACATGCTAGTACAAGTCACAGTCCAGAAACTGAGTAGGTATATTATATTCCAATTCCAAGGTTGCGGTCACCACCACCCTCAACTTCGAAGTCCCAACACTTCCCAAACGGATATGAGTGTTTAGGCGGCAACTGAACGGAAATTGCGACAGCGGTGTCCTATTACATTGAGTGGCGGGTACAGGCCTAATCTCTAACTTCGCAAACTAATTTTCGGACCTGTTCAAAGATCGCTGAAAATGTGGAGTATTTGTAGGTACCTACTACGCTACTGGAGGACAGGCTGAAGGCTAACCACGTGTCCCCGCCGATTTGAGGTTATTTCTCCGTAATTTCGAAATAGGATATCGGAGAATGCCCACGTCGTTTGCCACGGAAGGTAGCGATCTTAGTAAAAGGAACTTAGTTTAAGTAATTTTCATTAAAAAACAAACTCTCGTAACGAATTGATGCAATTTGTAATTGAATGGTACCACACGGGAAGCACCACCGTTAAAATTAAAAATAACATAGAAATCCGTTCATCCAGTGACAGTTCTGAGGTTGAGTTGAGGTTCTAAATTAGATTTTGTAATCATCATTACAAAATCTAATTGAGAACCTCCTCCTTTTATAAAGTTTAAAAACATTTTGAATTTTCGCAGGCCTGGACAGTATTAGGTATTACTCGTAGCTCCGAGAAGTGTCAGGGAAAATGATCAGCCTATCAAAGAAATATGAGGAGGTGCTTCGATCTCTAGATCATATATGACAGTGATGCGAGGTTATGTGGGTTGTTTTGTAGCACCAAGGACGCAGGAAATGCTAGCGGGGTTACGAATGTGAAGCGTTAAATCTATAGTCAGGAAGCGGATGCGAAAATGAGTGTACCTAATAACTGAAAGGAAATTGCGACATTTTGTTGGCCGTCTGGAGAAATGCTGTTATTACGCTGCACCCTCATAGCTATTATGCGTGACGCACACGCCTTTAATCATAGTAGTTTGTTAGTCTCAATGTACAAAAAAATTTACCATATTAATATAGATCTTTATACAAGTGCACCCATTAGTGACTTTTTAGTGATTGATTTTAAAAAAGCGAAAGGAGCAATTACATAGGCACGAAATGATTTGTCACGATGTTTTCCGCCAAAGGTAAACAATGAACTTAGTAGAGTAAAACAGGATTTAGTAAAGTGCTGCAATTTGTACTATTCTTAATTAAACCGAGTTTTACTTACAGTAAAGTAATTAACCCCTGATTAATTTTAGATTTGAAAGGATTACTTACATCAACGTTTTTGATACCTATTGTTCCTTGAATCGCTAAAGCCGCAGAATTTGTTTTGAAATTCAATTTTATTCACCTAGAAAAGTATCGATATTCGAGATAATAATTATATATTATATTGGAGATTATTACGAAATTGAAGAATGCCACAGTGGAGAGAGAACTGTGTTCAATAGTGGGCATAAATATAGGTTGCAGGTAGGCAAAGATAAAATAAAATGTTGGTTAAGAAAAATATCTGATGATAGACCCACAGAAAGTAAAAGTAAATCCCTAAGTTTGCGAAGTAAACTTTTCAGACCCTTTACTTATAGACCTTTAGTTCTGTTTACAACTTTATTTTGTATTTGGCTTGTATCATACTGGTCTCGACCTTACCCACGTCTGTTATATTTAACAACTTTTATTACCCGTACCAAAAACTAAATTGATTTAATGTCCAATGTGATTGAATGTAATAGGTTTTCGATTTACAAATTGAGGGTGGTAATAAAGCATCAGAGAAAACTATTAGAACGTTTACAACATATAATATTATTACGTTATTTAATTGTCAATCCTTACATTTTACTAATTTTCTGTATCGTTACTTGTTCTACCTCTTCTTACACTTATTAAGTCGTAACTTTAGTATAAATTCAATCACCTCCAAAGCAATTATATCAGGGCATTTGAAAATCAAAAGCAATTCGTGATTGCTATTATCGAAGAGACAACAGTAAATCTTATTAGAAAGCTGTACGGTTGAGAATTGATTACACATCACATTTTTGGTAACATTAAGCACTTACCGATAGATTTGTACGCACAGTCCTACAAGTAATTTTAATCTCACCAGAATTATTTGAACGCCCTCCAAAGACCCTCATTTCTTTGGTCCCACGGAATGCGCTAAAGTACGTACAATCTCGACAGTAAACTTAGACAAGGATTCGATATTGAAACGATTTCTTTCTTTTTAATGGTAATGATGTTTTCACAGTGGTAATATAAACGCTTTTTTCAGTTCCACGACCGAAACCTGCAATTTCGTTCGCGTTTCGACCCGCGTGGTGTAGTGATTACCACGCCAGTCCACCATTCGAAGGGTCCCGGGTACGGTCCCCGGCGGAGCAGAAATTAAAATGATGAATTTAGATTTTTGGTACCGGTTGGGTGTATTTGTCTTTGTACGTATCCATGGCACCCACTACACCGGAATCGTAGTGTGGGGCTGTGAGTGTGAAGCGTTATTTATTTTTATCAATATGTCACAGCAAATTTATTATTTACCCACACTTAGATAACTCAATTATCGTAATAAAGTAAGTAGTATTTTATAGTTAAATGTTCCTTTTAAATATATTCTTTCTCTATTATCACACAACATCGCAGTCATTATAAAGTCGGAGAAAGTGGGTCAAAGGAAAACAAGGAACTGACGGAAAGAGGAAGGCACTGTCGACAAACTTAAAAAACGCGGGTAGGCCGATATATTATTTGGAATGGAATATTAGATGAGATAAAAGCAATGGCGTAAGTTAAAAAGAATCACTGCTAAATTACCGTTCATACCAGCGATGGGGAAGACCTGAAGAATAGTCCACCTTGCTGCTCCAATATGGAATTTTGGAGAATACCGATTAGTGTCAGTATTCAGGCAAGTAGTCATAAGAACGGTAATAATGGCGCCAGCGTCATGCAGTCATTTTTGACAGAAGTCCTAAGCCCAGTAGTGGGACAGCGATGGATTGATGATGATGATGCTGAAATCTTATAATTTTAAGAAGTTAATTTATTCATCAATTTCATTTTGCCAGTTACTTAGTACAGTTTTGATAACCAATTTAAGATATACGTGCTTAGAAACTCGCTAATGAATAAATGCCTCTTAATGGATTACGCTGAGAGTTTCGGGATATTTTAATTAAAATTATAATTGATTAATTTAGATTGTGTATATCTAATGAATTCAGTTACTATTATTGTTTATAATTTGTTATTAAGGAGACACTGCAGTTCCGTCTTTGAGCAAATTGGACAGACAAAACATTTATACAGTTTATACTTTACTGATGACGGAGATGCCAAAAGGCTGATGGATAGACGGAGATAATCTTACAGCCAATTGATATTTTAACTACTCAGAATCCGTATCAAAGGACACTGATTATATAAATTTCTCAAACTATGCAATATCATGTACCTACTATAGTTTCGTCTTCAATCTTGATTGAAATCCCAGTTTCACGACGAATTACTGTTGTTTGTAACTTAGCTCTATTACTGATATGCCAAGTTTCCCGTATCTTCAAACAGGTTGTTTATTAGACAATCAAGATGACGCGAGTAATTGACTCTTATTAGTTCTAAGAGAAATTGGATTAACATTTTGATACCCTTTTGATTGTTACGGAAGTTTTTGTCAGATTTATAGTTATTTCAAATTTCTTAACCAAGAAAAAAGTACTACATATTTACGATTCCTGTGAAGTCATCAGGGTCACCCTAAAAACCAGCAACCATCTCTAATCACGGTTTAGGTTAAATATGTAGGTAGTTTATATAGTTAGCTCGGACAGCTACCACCCCCCGGGCAACCAGGTCAAACAAAGGTTAAGGTTAATTTAAACAAACCTATAGAGGTTGCAATGAACACTTAGCATACGGTGGATTGCATGCTCGTGTGCTATCCATTTAACAAAAGAAAGTGAAGTATTATAAGAAAAAATCTTTGTTCTAGATTTCCTAGTAGATATTATCTAAACTTTCGTAAAGGCTGTCATTACAAAAGAAATTCATTCCAAACCAACAGCGCGTCAACAAAATTACCTACCAAAAAAATAGTCACTAACTTCGTTGTTCTAGACGAAATATTTGTCCTGGGTTCGTAGATTCTACATTGAGACCATCTAATAAAGCAAAGGCTAACCCTAACCTGCGGTATAAACCCAAAAGTTTTGCACTTAGTATAGCAATATTCAGCAGATGTACTTCATAATTTCAGCAAACGCCGATACCCTAGGCTTACGTTTGGCAGCAACGTGAAATTAAACTAACTTTTCGAACTCTGTCCGGCTCAAAGGACCAAAATATTATAATATGTTAAATAAATTATTAAGGGTACTATGATTACGCTTACCTCTTATAATAAATTTACTGTTAGTAAGCTTTTCAATTTTTATCTTTGCTTTTCCTCTAAACTTTCTTCAGAGTAAATTTTTATAGCTATGTAATGTAACATACATTTTATTTTATATCGACAAATATTAGTCGTCTGACTTGGTCGGTGGCCCGTTTGGCGGTTAGACAACATCCAACACGGCCACTAACCCGTAACTCTACCAATGCGTATTGGAGCTGCGTGGTGGAGTATGCTCCAGGCTTTCCCCGGATGTGAGTAGAGACCCGTGCCCATCAGTCTGATATAAAAAGGGTATATGTCTTTCATATATGATAAAAATAATATAACAAGGATGTTCGTCATTACGTTACATAAAATGCGATAACAATGTTCGGTAACCTTAAGTACTTACATATGACTGTTCACAAAGTTAATAAACTCTTCTAAGGATTTCATAAATTGAAAACTTAATGCGATTACCGATCCTTTGTGTCGGCAAATTCTCATAATTAATTCACCAATTATTACTAAGTGGAAAGTTTCTATAGAAGCCATACTCCTTTGTGTGGCCCCAATATAGATAAGGGGCTTTTCATATGCATGGGGAAATGGGGATATTGTTTAACGAAAAATGGCCCACCTGCCTGCCCTTTCAATCCTACCACATCAAGGTGGAAATGTCGAAAGTCATTAATTTACACCTAATACCTACTTGTTAACCTAGCACCTGTTTATTTCCTAAAATAAATTATTTATGTTTCTGGAACAAAGTGTATTTATAAACGAGTATCTATACCGTCTTCCAAACTTTGATTCAAAATGGATGGATCATTTTAACAAAGCAGATGTGAGCTGCTTAGAACATTAAACTTTTTACGAGGTCATAAATCATTGTTATGCCTTATCGGAATAGCTATAGATGATTTTAGAGATGTTTCAAGGCCCAACGACTATGTTAGTAGGTAAAGAAAACTCTTTTAGGCATATCGCAGTTATCGTGTTAACAAAATCATGGGTCATAATTATTATTTAAGTAAATAGTGCGGAAATATCAAATTCATTGTGAAATGAAATTTGGTACAGGGGTTTCTTTAATAATGTAAGTGAGCACTAAGAAAGTATTTTTAGAAATTCAACCTCTAAGGGTG
>DWQK01001073.1:0-16985 GCA_018231225.1 Noctuana stator
CCGACTTGTAGTTCCAGAGATTAGCGCGTTCAAACAAACAAACAAACTCTTCAGCTTTATATATTAGTATAGATATATGTACAATAAAGAGGATTTTGTTGCTGTTGTAAATGTTTGATCAGCTCATATTATGTACAGTTAGCAAATAAGCACCTCAGTACTAAAATACTGTTGGTTGTGTCAAAAAAAATTGTTTTTCATCAAGACCATTAGTGGTTTAACACTTATGATGCAACAGTGAAAGTAGATTTTGTATACTTAAAACGGATTTACGGACATCCGTTTAGAAAAACCCACTTGTACCAGTTACGTCTCACGCAGTCATTAAAAAAATAGTACTACTCCTTGCCAACACGATACCAACCCAGTATGTAATTACTTAGGTAACATTTTGTTGTTACTTAACATCTAAATCTAGACTCGTATTCTACAGCATACTGGATTCCTTGCCAATAACGAATGACGTCATAACGTGCTCATATAAAATCATAAACCCACAGTCCCACTGCTGGGCACGGGTTTCCTCTCGAATATGAGAACGGTTTAGGCGATAGACCAAAACGCTGGGAAGTATGAGTTGATGTACATCACATGGCTTTTGAGAAATGTTATGGAGAACTCTCAGGTATGCCGGTTTTGCCACAATGATCTTCTTTATCATCACATCCATAACTGTACCAATGGAAATACAAAGAACTAGACACAATAATTGACGGCGGATTATGAAGTCGATACTACTTCCCTTGGTGAACTGAATAAGTCCTACCACCTACGAAGCCAAATTTTAAAGTACTTTAAAGTATTTTGCTTTCCATGTGTACCCAGTACAAATTCCCATAGAAATTAAACTTTTCGTCCTTGTAATACTTCGCGTGGGGAGCCACTGGTCCGACAATAAAACTAAGTAAACTAAAACATTCAAATTCCCTCTAATGGTATTGTTTCAGTTGAAAGAATGAAACGGTCTGAAATTGTAGAACAATGTACTCTCGAACTGAAAGGGTAAATACACATTTCCGGGGCCGGAAGGTTGCAGTGGCCATTAAGTGATGCTGCCCGCGTTAGTGCACTCTACACTTACCGGTGTGATGACTTGTCTCACTTCTGGTAGATGAGCGATAGGAGATTTCATCGCTTGGCGCGAAAAATTTAATAATTAAGTAAGATTTGACAATGGCATCTGGAAATCTGCATTTACAATGTCATATCCTACTAATATTATAAGCGCGAAAGTTTGTAAGCATGGATGGATGTTTGTTACTCTTTCACGTGAAAACTACTGAACGGTTTTTAATGAACTTTACAAACGCATAGGCTCCAATTTATAACGATATTGTGTGAAATAATAATCGAGCGCAAACGAAGTCGCGGGTATTAGCGAGTAAACTATACTCTTTGTATAAATTTTTAACAGGATTTTTCTAATTTTACTATATTTTTGGAAGACATTTGACAAATTTAATTAAGTACATTACGAAAAATATCAATACAAACATTAAGATGTCAGTGACATACGATTAAAATTTAAATAAAGAGACATAATAGCAAACTCGGCCCCTAATGGTGTAGTTTTGGCGGTGTCATAGGTTATGAACGAACTTTTGTTATACTTCTCTTTTATCGTTTCTCGCTTGTTGTTTATGTTCGCCCGCATTCCTTACCTACTTGTCACCACTTAGAACTAAGACCTCCGTGACTACGAAGTTCTTGTAGCCATTTTAAAGTCAAAAAAGCAAACTGTTTACGTACGAAAGCAACTTTTAGTACGAAAAAAGTAATATAAGGTTGGTAAAGTACTGTTTTAAGTAAAATTAAAAGTGGAAATTCCAGTGATAGCTGGCATCTCAACGTTTGATTTTAACCTTTAACATTTTCTAATTTTATTGCTCGTTAAAACTTTCAACCAAACTTTACAATACATTCGTTAATTTTTATTTACCAACCAAAATATTCGCAAATAATTTATCTTTGCCTAGGTCAACTAGTATATATATGCATATTAATCGATAATAAGAACAAACAATATGGCGCGTACATCTTACGATCAATATTAAATAAGCACATTGACAAACAAATAATTGACGCATTGACAGACAAACAACTAAAATCATTACACATACATCTAAAGATATCAATTATTTCTTACTCTTTTTCGGGCATATTAGAAGAAATTTTCTTTTTATAATTATTAGTTATAATTTTGTAAATATTTTTGTTATTTAATATGTTTATATTGTTTATTTAGATGTAAGTTATTTTGTGTTTCGTTGAATAAATATCAGTCCAATTCAGTTAAAGTCAAAGTACTTACTCTTTCTTAATTTTCTTCTTTAAAATAATATAAGTTCAGTTTCTTATTTTTTGTACTTATCAATTGTGAAGTCAATCCCTCTTCCTTTTTCTTAATTTTTCCTTTTTTACCATACCATAGAGTAAAGAATAAGCTTACACATCATACATTCTTTTTGCGCGCATCGACCAATTACTATGCGCGAGGCGCAATTCTTCGCGCACGTTCTTAAACACTTGGTAATGTAATCCGTGTATACGATTTGAAACTGTGATTTTCCACTAATTTTTAAGCAAATATTTATTCTACTATCTGACACATAATAAAAGAACAATATTTACCTTATACAAAAACGCGCTAAGTGGTTGATGTGACTATTATAATAAATAGACTACGCGTCACGAACTCGTCACAAAGCCTTCAAATCCGGTTATCGACCTCCAAATAAGTACGATAGTCAACAAAAGTTAGCATCTACCAGTCATACAAACTGTATATAGAAAAGAAATTTTCTGTTCTGTTATACATGTTTTAAATTGATTGTCTGAATGACATTCACTGTAACAATTAAATTTCTACTCCGTTCAATTTGTAGTATCGATACATACTCGTATTTAATTATACTTACGAACAATTTTAATAGACCATTAATTGAATTGAATAACTCAACTGAATCAAAGCATTGCATATATTTTTGTTTGCAATTTTGTGACCACTTTATTTTTAAGATAATCGGTTGGGGATTTAATATTGATCTCTTTTGGTGTTACCAAAGAGCCCCATGTGTTATGGGTCAAGGTACTATCAGATATTGCGCTCTACTTGTCTCTACCGTAAGTTGCTTAATAGCTGTGTTCTGTACTATACCATATTAATTATCCCATTATTCCTGCCGTCCGTTGACCCGTGCAAACGTCAAAATAAACTGACCTTGATGAGGTCATGAACGTATCAGCTTTTGCGAGGCAAATATGCCTTTTCGTAATGCGTTAGCAATAGAGTTCAGTTTGGCAATACCGTCTATGTATTAAAGGCAACTAAATATTATAAAGTCATTTACCAGTTGGAGGCTAAATTGGACTGGTCCAATTAAATTTAGGTACAAAAGCGTAGGTTACTATTTTATACTAGTTAAGTATAAAATAGTAACCTACGCTTTATAGTTAAGTTTATATTATACTAGTTAAGTTTATACTAGTATTTTATACTAGTTAAGTTATTATTAACCGCCAACAATAGGCTAGTTAAGTTTATACTAGTTAAAATACTAGTATAAACTTAACTAGTATTTTATAGTTTACTAAGGTAAGTAAACGAAATAGTGACGTTGCCAAATACTACCACGTAAATTGGTTCCCATCAAAACCTTCTAACCTAAATAATAAAAATTAAAACGCACCCAAAATGTCACCATCAACATTGATAATTGAGACACAACTGTGCTAGTAAACTTACTACTCAAAACTTACCAGTAAGTGCCTTAATGTTGGCGGTATTATGTTGAACATAAATATGCTAGATCTATGGAGTAAGGTATATACGATTCGACTAACTCTCAGGCGATTTCGATCAATTATTTTACAGGATTAGAGACGAAATGACTTCCTGGAACCCGTGATCAGAAAATTGTGTTGCATGGAGACAAAATACCAGTAAGGAGAAACATGTCTGCATATAAAAAGTGTCCGACTAAAACCGTTAAATTAGGATGTCGCTACTGTAGCCAATGGTCGTTTCATCACAGAACGAAACAGGTCCCGACAAGTTACAACATGTTGCAAATGTAAGCAACAAACATCCAGATGTACGAAATAAATATCACAATTCTTATAAAATATTGAATTGCAATTACGTTGTGAATATGCATGATTTCAAAATATTGTGCAAGTGTAAACATGACCCACTATTGTTTATTTCCCTCCTTTACACCTACATCGAACATAAAGATAGGGAAAACTATTATAAGCTCACGGAAACCAGGCAATGTACGCAATACACAGGAGACAGCGTTTTATATTTTGGTATTAAAAGGTGGAGTAATAATTCAATAACAATTCAGTATATAAGAGAATACTTTATTCCTTCTTATCCTTTTTCTTCTATGACATTTGACAATACATACTCATCTCTATTTATTTTTTATCATTTTCAAAGTTCGAACCTAATTACAGACCAGTAAGTAAAGAGATTTATTCAGACAATATTTTAACTATCTTACACTCGTCCATCCTGACGCGTGTAATGTCCTCATACACGAAACTATCTTACACTCGTAAGTATTATACAAAACTAAAACAATGCCTCCTGCACTAATAAATAATCATAACATAACTTCTCAATACTATTATGAATACCTTTATATATTAAACAATAACAACCTAATTACCAATCATATAGTATAAACTAAAATATATCATTAACACATCAATAACTTTATACATTTTATGTCTCAATTCAAATTTTAAAGATACCACAGCATCCGGGTACCTGACTGCAGCATCCGCAACATTAAATTAAAATTAAAAAGAAATACTTTCTATTAATTGCAGTCTCCGCAGTTCTTAGCTGCAGCCTCCGCAACATTAAATTAAAATTAAAAAGAAATACTTTCTATTAACTGCAGTCTCCGCAGTTCTTAGCTGCAGCATCCGCAGTATACAGAGTATTCAGGCGCAGTATCCGCGGTATTTGGCCGCAGTGTCCGCAGTATCTAGCCGCAATATCTGCAGCATTTTAGCCGCAGTGTCCGCAGCGTCTAGCCGCAGTGTCCGCAGCGTCTAGCCGCAGTATCCGCAGCATCTAAAGAAATTATCACACCAAAGTATCATTGAAAATATAACAATACTGACTTTTATACTCAACTGTTAATAAATGTTATTCAATAGCAAAATTCTGTCACACAAAATAAATAAAAATTATTAATTATTTCCTAAATCAAGAGAAGCTACATGTATCCATGGTTGCATTCTATCAGCTGCAACTATTGTTTTATACTTTCTTTTTTTTCCAGTTTTAAACCCATCTATATCGGTTATACTATATCTATCATTACCTAATACTTTTAAAACTTTATAAGGACCAATAAATTTTTCTACTAATTTTTTACTTTTGCCATCATTCTGAAAACTTACTTTAGTAATTTTTACTAAATCTCCTTCTTTATAATCAGTAGCAGGTTTGCGACTTTTATCAAAATAGCGTTTTTGTTGTATTTGTTGGTGTTTAATACACTTGCTTGCTTCATCACGTATATTCTCAATATTCATATTAGATTGAGTTAACTGTAATATGTTATCAAACCTTCCATTGATTTCACAATTCATTCCAACACCAAATAATACCTCAGCCGGTGTTTTGCCTATGGATTTATGTATAGTGTTATTTATACCCCATTGTACTATACCAACATAATCATCCCAAATTCTTTCATCACGCCCATCGGTTTGAGTACTTAATGACTTTAAAATGGTTCTATTGTATCGTTCTACTTGACCATTAGCTCTCGGACAAGCTACAGCAGTATACACAATTTTAATGTTCCTCTCGGTACTATACTCTTTAAATAATTTTGATGTAAAACTACTACTTCTATCACAGATAATTCGACCTGGTATACGGAATGAATAAAAAATATCATCCAATATTTTAATAACATTTTTTGTTTTAGTATCTCTAGAAGGTTTTATAAAAACATATTTTGTAAACGAATCCACAACCACTAATAAATATGAATTGCCCCTTTTACTTCGAATAAATGGACCTAAATGATCAATATGTACAGTGTGAAATGGAATAGAAATCTTTTCAATAGAATGTAAATATCCCTCTTTAGAATTTGAATTATCTCTATAGTACGCACAATTTAAACAAGCTTTTACATATTTCTTAATAAAATTTCGCATTTTTGGAAACCAATATGTTTTACTAATCCTTTCAAAAGTTTTTTCAAATGCAAAATGTCCAATATCATCGTGATTCAACTTACATATTTGCCATCTAGCCCCTTTTGGAACTACCCACCTTAGTTCTTTATGACTATCATCTACATATCTATATAGTTGGTTATTTTTTAAAACGTAATCCCTTTTAATAGACTTAACTTCTTCTAAACTGTCTTTAGTACACAAAATTTTCCTAATACATTTAAGCTTCTCATCGCCTAATTGTAAAGTTAATAACCAATTATCTATTTCAATATGCATGATATTTGGTAAAAATTCACTACACTGACTAGAATTCTCAATTACTTTTGTTTTATCCACTACATTACGACTTAAAGCATCGACATGACTCATTTTAATACCTGGTCTATATTCAACTTCATACTGAAATTCTTGAAGTTGTAACCACCATCGAGCTATACGAGGCACAAGATCTCTTTTTGTCAAAGTGGTTCTTAGCGCACTACAATCTGTTACAATTTTAAAATTAAGTCCTAAAACATATACTCTAAATTTTTTTAAAGATTCTACCACAGCTAAAGTTTCTAATTCATATGCATGAAAATTTTTTTCTTCCGGTGATGTTTGTCTACTATAATATGCAATAACTTGTAGAGGTTTAAATTCATCAGCCCGTTGTAATAATATACCAGCCAAACCAACTTTGCTCGCATCAGTATGAACTTCAGTATATTTAGCTGTCGGATCATAAATTGTCAAAATAGGCCTAGATATGAGTTTGGTTTTCAAATTTGTAAATGACGTCTTTTGTTCTTCTTTCCACATAAATGGTACATCTTTTTTTAATAATAACGTGAGAGGATGAGCAATACTAGCAAAATTATAAATAAACTTTCTAAAATAACTGACTAGACCCAAAAATTGTCTTGTTTGATGTTGGTTAGTTGGTTCAGGAAAATTAATGACAGAGTCTATTTTCTTTTGACCTGGACGTATACCTTCAGCAGATATTTCATATCCAAGGTAATCTATACGTTCAGTTAAAAAAAAACATTTTTCTAAATTTAAAGTCAAACCTGCATTCTTAAATATTTCAAAAATATGACTTAATTTATTTAATCCTTCATCTATAGTTACTGAAGGTAATAAAATATCATCCATATAAGTCAAAGCTTCATCAAAACGTGCCGAACCTAATACGCGATTAATAAGTCTTTGAAACACAGCAGGTGCATTCGCTAGTCCGAATGGCATACGTTTAAATTCGTATTGTCCATCTGGAGTAACAAATGATGTAAGGTGTCTTGATTCAACAGCAACTGGAATCTGATAGTAACCACTAGCCAAATCTAATGAACTAAAATATTTTTGCCCTGATAATCTACTAATTTGATCATCTATTATCGGCATTGGATAACGTTCCTTAACTGTTTTAGAATTTAAAGTTCGATAATCAATGCATAAACGATATTTCCCTGTCTTCTTCTTTACTAATATCACTGGACTAGCATAATCTGAAACCGATTCCTGAACAATATCCGCATCAATTAATTCGGTGACCATGTCTCTTACTACTTGACGTTCCGTATGAGACAAACGATAAGGCCTATAAACAACTGGTTTCGTATCATGCAATTCGATTTTCATTTCACTATCCTTTACGCATCCTAATTCGTATATATCCATTGCAAAACAAGATCTATAATTATGAAGAAGTGAAAACAAACGTTCCTTATCTACTGAACTTATTGAGTCTCCTACTTGAACCTTTTCATCCGGAAGAGGTACAACATCTGCTTTAATTATACGACGACAGCTTCGTAACTCCACAAATGGTTTACCACGAGCTATAACTACACCTTTCTTTAAACAAATTACCTCATCAGTCCTCAACACTACTAACTGTCCAAGGCCAACTTCACCGAATGAATAAATTCCACCCTTGATAACCAATTCTTTGCCAATTAAACCTATTACATTACTGTTTACAATTAAATCACCGGTAAAATGAGGTTTAGTGTAGACTTCAATTAAACATGCATTCTCCACATTCGTATCAACACCAACAATAAGCTCTATTGATTTTACTTTACTTTGACAAACAAAATGAGGAAGCTCAGAATCAACAGAATGAAAAGTTAAAGTTTTATTATCCTTCACAATAAGCACGTGTTTTTGGTCAGTAAAATCTTGTCCAATAAGCAATGGTACATTAATAAAATCTTCTTCAACTACTACAGCATCCAAATTACCAACAACATTATCAATATTTATGTTTAATGATACCTGACCAATTGTGGGTATTAATGTATTACCAAAAGATTTAATAGTCCTAATTTGAGTGGGTTGTATTAACAAGTTTAATAATAAAACGTCACTAGCTCTTATAATTGATATTTCACTTCCCAAATCTATAAAAGCATATAATTCCCTCCCATTCACTAAAACGTTCTTATAATATTTGCTATCGCTGTTCTCATAACAAATTGCCATTGTGCTCTTATTTGGATTAACCTTTGAAAAACAATTGACTGTTTCGTGTCCTACTTTATTGCACTTTGTACACTTCACTATTGGTTTTGTACAATTTTGAAATAAATGTCCTCTTTCTTTACAATTAAAGCATAACTGAGTAGTTCTCATTTGACTTTGATCAGACTGAAATTTATTTTTAAAAAGTACTCTTTGTGGATTATTATAAAATTCCTTACTGCTAGCCAAAAAATCCAATAAATGCTCAGGTTCTTTACATTTCAGAGAATGAGCTGTAGTACGTAAAGTTCTATCTGTAAGACCATAAACTATACAATCTACAGCTCGTTTACCAGTTATTTGACACTGATTTAACAAAGACATTTTTTCGTAATAATAATTCTCTACTGATTCTCCAAATTGAAATTTACGTTTTATCATATCATCTAATAATTTTCCGTAATTTTGTTCAAATGGAAATGCTAATATTAATTTATCTTGCCAATCTTTCCATGTCAAATACATTGATGGTAAACTGTCATACCAAATCCTCGCATTTCCTGTTAATTTTTGTAAAGCAAAATGTATAATTTGACGATCATCCCATCCATAAATCATAGCACATTGATTCACTTTGCCAATCCATAAGTCAATGCGATGATTTGGCAATGAGGGATCGAAACTTGGTACAACGTTAATATGAAAATTTGCTTGTTTAAATGAACTAAATGAATTAATAATATTATTTAGATTCTCTGTATTCACTTGAGACTGTGACTGACCTGATAGACAACGTTCATCTCGAGATGGAGCCGGACTATTTCCTTGTGGTATTTCTCTCTCCTGTCTTATTTCTACGCTCCTGCGTGATTGATTACTAACGATACCTCGGTCAGCATCGGACAAACTTCTTGTTGAACTTCCCTTACGTCGCTCGTCTTGTAGTCGGTGACGAGAACTCCTTGATTCCATCGACTCTTCTCTAAGAACTCGTCGTGTGGAGTTCGCACGAGATCTAGGACTTCGTGACCGCCCAGTCTCTTTCCTAGAGCTTTCACAGACGCGACGGCGTCGCCCTCGACCTTTCGCAGGTGGCATAACGTTTGTTCGATCCACTTCTGAATTAAAAGGTGGAGTAATAATTCAATAATAATTCAGTATATAAGAGAACACTTTATTCTTTCTTATTATTTTCTTCTATGACATTTGACAATACATACTCACCTATATTTTTTTATCATTTTCAAAGTTCGAACCTAATTACAGACCAGTAAGTAAAGAGATTTATTCAGACAATATTTTAACTATCTTACAATTTCAAAACGTACATTTAAAAAGAATTACTTAAATTATTTTTATCTTTATTTTAGTATTATTATCTTTATCTATACTTATTTAAAATGTCGGCACCCATAAGTTACCGGGATCAACTCGTCTATTAACCCGCTCTCTCACATGGCTTTAGCTCTCGACGTGCATATTGTATAATCCGAAAATTCATGTATAATCTGTGAATTTCGTGTATAATCCGGTATAATTTGGTGGTAAATCCGTATATAATTTTCACACATCCTCCACTCTGATTTAAGTTAAATTAAGTATATCATAAATTCTCTTTCGTATCCTTTCCTTCGTGTCGACTGGAATTTATTTGGAAGTAATGATTTATGTTGCCGCCTGCGTATGACAAGAATGTTGCGAGAAATATTTATTTTTAGCTTACAGCGAATATATGGAGTTGAGTAATGGATTTGAAGATCCTACGTTTTATGAATGTAGTGTAGTGACCCCGTGAATCCCAGGTCTTTTTGTGGGTTACGAATATAATATGCAGTACACGACGTTGTTTGTATATAGTGCATAGAACGTACGCTCAAGATATTTATTTTGTACACAGTACCTACACAGAATTAAAAATGGAACGTACATTATATATTTTTTCTCTTTGCTTAAAACCGAGCCATACTAAATTTGCATTCAATATTAATATTAGCTGCATACTTAATATTACTCCGTAATATTACCTACACGAATAATATTCCCGTAGCTTAAATATGTAATATTCCACCAGCTTCGTTATGTAAGAACGCAGATGTAACCACACTGGAACTGTTACGAGTACGTCTGTCCACTGATTAAATTGCGAACAAGTATTATGTTATTAAGAAAAAGTGACTTGTATATAAATTTGATAATAAATGAAAAACACAATTTAACTCTAAAGTTTCACATATTAATTTTCAATCTATCAATATAATTTTCTAGACTCAATTAATTTCATAGACTCGACATAAACTAAGTTTACTAAAAACCTGATTAATGGGAAAGTTTTTATCTACAGTTCATAATTTTTTTTAATCTATATGTCAATATTATGTATATTTTTAATTAATTAAAAAGATAATATTTCGTTAAAAATTAATAAGCACTAAAATCGGATGAAAAAACCTATTTAAAGCCGATTTAACAACAGCGGAAAATTCTTATACTTAAAAATCGGCTTTTGTTTAATGTATCGTTGTTTTCTTTCTTAATCTTTTAATGGCCACTTTACCTTCATTAAATTGCCTGTTTCTTTAAAGTTTTCTTGCATGGTGCAATGCTTTTTAACTAGCTCACTTAAGACCGCGAGCTAGAAAACTACTTTTAATGTAAGCTACCACTTCTTGCTTTGTAATTTTAAAACCTTGTTTGCTGCATAGAGGAAAGTGTAGTGGCTACTTAATGTATGTTTAACTGTTAATATTCATAATGAGGTACGAGTATGCTTGTTTTTTAAAAATAAATATTTACAAAAAAAAAATTATTTCTTTTTTTTCTTCGTCTGGCACACCTTACCTGGCCTGGCACGCCTGGTACCTTTAGTAATTAAAAACTTTTGTAAATCCTAGTTTTGTATGATACATAAAGTATAAAGAAATAAACAATAATACAAACTAGGTGATTCTTTAACCTTGTAATATGTTGTGATCATGAAACAATCTTTAATGAAGCTATCCAAACTATATCGCATCTAGTTTCCCTAGTTCAAAGGGAATATAATTAATATGCAGCCCCAAATAACAGTTTACCCCTCGGGGTCTTGTATAAAGTTAATTGATTTTATGCAGGACAGTATTTACTTTAGTGATCCACAAACGTGCGATTACGTGTTATGATTTAATCAGGTAATTAAATTATGTATAAGTAGTTAATGGAACAATGTATAGAATGAAAATGATAACTTAATTTTCAACGCAATTTTGTTTCGTTTTCATTATTCTTTATTAATAATCATAATAAAGAATAATGAAAACGAATCTATTATGATTATATTGTTGTGCCCTACGGTTTCACCCGCGTTAAGAATTGTAACGTAATGCTTGACAGCTTATAACCTCCCACATGAATGTAGCTATCATACACAAAAAGAATTTTTCAAATCCGACTTGTAGCTCCAGAGATTAGCGTGTTCAAACAAAAAAACTCTTCAGCTTATAGAAGCTTGGATAAGATGATTCTGATTATTTCCGATCTAACATGCAGATCTCAATATGCGCGGTTCGTGAACGACTCTCAGACATTAAATAATACTTTCCATTTTTATTGAGGAAGAAAAAGGAGAAAAAGAATTGCATCAAAAGTAAATTGAGAGCAGTAAAAGTTATAATATAAGTATCTCTAGTTTCTCAGTTCAACGTGTGTGTTCGAAACTTGATGTGCAACTCTGTACAAAGGTGAGCCATTATAAAGTTATTATAAAGTAGTTGCAAGTTGCAACTTAAGGCAATCTGCGCTGATGCTCGTGTCGAGAACGTTCTGAGTACAAACTTGTTTCGCGTGCTGTTGATGCAAGCGTATTATAATATTATAATATGCAAATTTTTCCCAAACACCTAGACTTCTTCGAGAATATATTCCACAAATATTTCTTTAAGATATACGAGACTACCTTCACTAATCCGTATGTGAGCAGCGTGGTAGAATGTACTCCAGGTTTCTCCCGGTTTTAGGGTGAGACCCGTGCCCAGCAGAGGCCATAAAACGGATTGCCCAATACATATTATTCAGTTGTATCAAAGGCTTTTTTATCAAAAAATGGAGAGCTGAAAGCTGTGAAATGGCCAGTTTTAAACTAATATCGTGAATACCGTTATTATTTTGTTATATATTATTATTATTTATTTACTTATTTAAATAAATTAAACTAGATTCACTGTTAACCTAATTAAACTAATTTTATGTATATTATTTTAATTTTAAACGACGTAGCGAAAGTTGTCATGACATAATAGCATAATTATACAAGATTTATATTTTTAAGAAAAAAATTATAATCACTTCAAATCATAATCAAATTTACGTAAGCAAAAATAATATCAATTAAAGTTATTATTTAATAAGGCCGAGCCATTTCTACAGAGGACTAAATTCGAATTGAATCGAAACAGAGCGTCAAATTAATTGGATAAATGTAACCAATTCATAATTCATAACTAGTGATTACGTGTTTAATTGAATCGAAACAGAGCAAAACCAATTTGTACAAAGACTCCGAGGACATAATGAGGGAACACGATTTTACCGTTCCTATTGGAAGAGGTTGTATTGATTTGAGAGCAATGATAGCCTATTTATATCTGAATTATGTAAATTTATATACAATATAGATAACATTCTTTAATTTGAAATAGTAAAATATTGTTTCGTTTAAGTTAATATTGAAAAACCAACGAGGTTATTATACCGGATCACCGTACGAAGGGTCCTGGGTTCGATTAGAATTCTGTGCCTAATCTGAGTATCCATGGCACCCACGATACAGGGAATCCTAGAGTGGGACTATAAGTGTAAGGTGTTATTAAGAAAAATACAATATTTTAAAATTCGGAAGGTGCTTCACCAAATAACTACAGGTTAGTCTATTATTTACTCGACTTTTGAATGTTGGTATCTAAGATTGGATAATGAAACAAAATTAAGTTTATTGTTTAAAAGATTTATATTAATTAATGCGATAAAAGAAATGAAATGTAGGAGAATAAAATGTACCTATAAGAATGAAAAACAATGAAAATTCAATTTCACGAGTACAACGCCAACTTGGAACAATGACTGACGCTCATTAATGTGTGTAATAATATGTTTAACTGTGGAACAGTTAAATTATTATGTTGAATGGGAAATTCATGAATGTTACATTTTACTCAGGACCAGTAAGTAACCACCATGTAAGTAACTGAGTTATTTTAATTTAATTTTTTCGGAAAGCGATAATTTATTGCTATAATAGTGTTATTGTCCAATTAATAATGACCCGCGTGGTGTAGTGGTAACCACGTAGTCCATCATTCGAAAGGTTCCAGGTTTGATCCCCGGCGGGGCAAACATTTAAATAATGAATTTAATTAATTGAATTTCTGTTCTCTGTCTGGGTTTTTGTGTAATTGTATTTATGTATGTCCATGCCATCCACGACACAGGCAATTCTAATGTGGGGCTGTGAGTGTGAAGCGTTAATAATTTATGGGCATAGGTTACTCTTAATAAATTCCTTACGTAAAGTTTAATTAACTCAACTTCATATATGATCTATGATCTGTAGCGACATAAAAAAACATATACGTGCCTCTTAACGTCACGTGTATGGAATAAGACAAAATCATTTTCCTTAAGCATTAAGTGGGCGTTTCTAGGACAACGAGACAAGAGAATCATTATTAATACAATAATATTACGCAGTCGACGGATCCCTCATAGCGCGCTATCGAAGCTTCCGAGTCGATTCACTGTTGACACAAATCAGGCTTTTATTATTGTTTTCTGTTCCGTGGCCGGTGTATTCTAGTATGTTTTTACGAGTATTTCTATCGTACTATAATAAAGCCGAATAAATTTTTTTTTGGTTCTAAGTTTGAAAGCGATAATTTCTAGATAAATCTGATAATTGGATTTAAACTGTTATTTTTGTGTAATGTAATAGCCACTTCCGTGCTTAGGATGGTACGTTAAGCCGTTCCCGGTTACGGTAACAGTCGTTAAATCAAGTTGCCCTTTGGGTGGTTTGACAACATCCGACATGGGTTGGCCGGTAACTCGTATCAATACCAATGCCCATTCGGGCAGCGTGGTCGAGTATACTCCAAGCCTTGGCCGATTGTGGGGAGAGATCTGTGTCCAGTAGTGGGTAATTAAAAAGTTTGAAGGCATAATAGCCAAATTCACGAAGAATACTATGGCGCTATAGGCGCTCTATCGTAAATTGTAGCTTATATTACTTATTCATTATCAAAAATAAATGATTGCTTTTCAAGGCAAAATTCCTTATTAAATTGTCTTTTGACACGTAACGCGATGCCAGTTTAATAGAAAGAATTTGGGATATCCGCAATTCGGAAACATGAAACTGGTTTGCGTTTGTCTAATAGCTATCTTTTTAATATAATAAAGGAAATCCCCAACATAATAATAAATAAAATTTATTTATTGTCACACAAATGATACACAACAAAAATTCATAATACTGACATTTTTTTACAGTAACGGTTAAATAATGAAATTAAATTTTATCAATATAAAACGATCGTGCTCGTGTAAGTCTGTGAACTCCCACATTTAGTAGAGTCCATTTGCCGATGTGCTGACGACGGTGCCAGGTGAATTTATGAAGACTAGTATTTTTACTGAAATATTTTCAGGCGATGCTGACAAATAGAGGTCACGTCAGGGCATACACCTACGTAAACATAGCAGTAATTAGAAGGGGAAATAGGACACCTCTTTTAATATTGTATTGCTTTGAAATGTTAGTTACTTCGTTATGTTTGTCAGAAACTTTTTTCTCGATGTAAGTTTTCGCACTTGTTCTCAGAAAAAACCTTTGGTTTTTTGTCAAAACACAATTATAAACTGTTGAGATTAAAATACAATGTTACTTGTTACTTGTTACTTTATAATAGTTACATTGTTTTATTCAAAATGAAAAACAAAACTTGTGAAATAAAGCTTTATAAAGCTTCTAATATTGCCGTTGTATTGTCGTTGTCCCCATTAGCCATATCCCATTAAGATTCCTTTTGTTTATGACCGATCCCTGAAAAAAAAGTACGTGCCACTCGAACAAGTTTCGGCTCAGCCAATGAGGAAGCGCGACGTTTGAAAACAGAACAAAGCGTGCTACGAGAGCAAGTCAAACCAAGCGTCTGGAGTCTACGGTCTTGTGGAAATTGAACGTAATGTCTACGCTAACGGCTACGGCTGGCGTCTACGGCTACGTCGCTACGAGACCGCTACAAGGCTAGCCGAGCTTGCTTTCAGACGCCGTCTAAGATTCTTAATGAAAATTCAAAGTGATTCTATCTAGCTATACTTATCTACCTATGAATACTTACACAACAGACTCTGTGGTACTTTCCAAAGGATAAGAAATGTCGGACTATCATGACTGGTTAGTGATTGTCCTTAAATTAAATTAAAAAAAGAATTATAAAAGCTTTTTGAAACTCGTACAGTGAAATTAATTTTGTGTTAAACATAATTGCTATTCATTTGATAACGTAATTTGAAAAGACTGAAAAACATGATTCGTCATAATGTTTCAAGAAAATTAAACACGTACTTGAACTTTCTAATATTTTATCGCTAAATCTTAGGATGTTATGAACACTGTATGAAAATTGATTTAATTATTACGGGTAAAATATTACGTTACTAACCGCCTCGTTAATGCTTCAATTATAATGAACAAGTAGTTTCTCGTGAAAGGAACTATTTGACGTGATCAGGAAATATCAGGTAACTCATTGATTAAATCCACGTCTTGTTCATTACCCACCTATTATCTACACAAATGTATTGTTATACATCTTTAATTCAAAGAATCTTTGGTACTTGTCGCCTCCTACAAGACTGAACCGATTTTTACGTAATTTTTAATAACTGTTATTTTAATACCAATTAGGGTGAAATACAGCGCACTCATGTTATTATTGTAACAACTTCGCTGATCTATATTTACAAATAAAGGTGTTTATATTTGTAGCTCCAGGCGTTTCTGGGTTGTGGGGGGAGACCCGTGCCCAGCAGTGGGACATAAAAAGGGTTGAAGGCATATTTGTAGTCGCGCATTGCAGTTTTAACCCAGTTCAGTTAAAAAATGTCATTCCTATCATCGTATTCAAAAAACTACTCTACTGTGTACTTGTGTACTATTTTAAAGGAGTGCCGAGAGTTTTTTCCGCCAGCTTTTTTCTCCCGGCCTACCTGAGCCAATAGGGCGCCTAAAGCCGATGTACCGTATTATTTGACGTTCATCCAGTGTATACGTGTACCTTATGATGAAT
>DWQK01001074.1:0-16984 GCA_018231225.1 Noctuana stator
CCATCAACTATTAAACCTTTTTTATTCAAACCTTTTAAAATATACTTAAAGAATAATGATGTAGGTAAGCATAGTATTTGCACTTCACAGAGTAGTTTTTCAGCTGTACACTATAATAATATTGAATGTGAATAAGTACTTCTAAAATTGTATTTAACACTATTAAAAAACTGAAAATACTAGATAAGCAGTGATTTGGCAAAGCGTAACTTTTAAAATGCGTTAATTTTTAAAGTAAAACATGGAATAGGAAGGATATAAAACCTAATAATCCAATTGACATGCGTAATATCAATCAAGGTATGTATTGAATGTATATGAAAAAATACAAATTAAGGCACAAGTTCAAAAAAATTACGAAACTACTTTAATATTTTATTTGGCTCCAATAATTTCTACTTCTTACACTAATACATAGCTATGAAAACGTATAAAAGACTCAACAGTGACATAAAACAAAGCTATTTAAAACAATAAAAAAATGTATACAAAGGTTACGCCTGGCAAAACATACTTTTATGCCGACTGCTCAGTGAAAATGGTTGGCGGCCAGCCAGGCTTATTATATCGAATCGAGGGGCGAATAGATAGCAACGGAGGACCGTGTCGACATCTTCCACACTCTCAGCTTCCACTTCAGTACAAAATAACTAGTGATACTCTGCTATAAAAACGTTTAGTTAAAAACTCTTTCGCTTTCTCGAAAGCTTCTTAAGACATTCGGAGATTCCATTTGTCTACTTTCAAAACTTTTGAGTGTTTTGCTTATAGTGTTTTAAAGAGCATAAAATATACTTAAACATTTGGTTTTGTTTTAATTTCTTTAAGAGGAGTATTTCTGAAGTAAACTTGGGAGAGTATCAGACTCTCTTTACCATTTATATGCAAAATTAAAGAAGAATAAATATCCAGGACATACTTACACGTATTTGTCGATATCTTTCTGATTTTGTATATCAACGCCATTTACTAAACAAGGGCAATTTATTAAACTTAAAAATACTAAAGTCGTGTCGTACTTGCGTCAATAACACCTACGCCGTCTGTGTGCACTAATAAAAACTAATCTAAGCTGTTATTTCTTTGTAGTTTCTGCGCGTAACTACTCTACTCACCGCCGGGTGTGCAGTGCACGGGCAGGCTCGCGTCGGTCGCGTCCGGTGGCGCGCTCGTTTCCGCAGGACGCGGCGCGTCTTCAGCGACGCCAACGTCATCCGCCGCTGCGCCAATGCACACTGTCACATTTGATACAAAAGATATATTTATGAGTTAACTTTTAAATCTATGAGTTAACTGGTACGATTCGTGCTCCCTTCTGAATTAAATATCTTTAAAAAAAATGTGTGTTGCAGATTTTCCTGTATGCGATATATTAAGCACATTTTTACTTGAATCCCTGGCTTGTATCTCTCAATTATTATTTTGCATCGATGAAATCTAAATTATTGTTTCTTCTTTTTATTCTTTTATAATGTATTTTGATAGTTATTTAAACAACTACCAGGAACTGAGCGGCTTAGCTACAGTTAAAGTGTAAAATAACTTTTCTCATCAGACGTTTTTATGATAGGGGTAGGCACGATTACCAACAGTAAATTAGTAAACATGTAAGATCATTGAAAATAAATAATATTAAGTATAGATTTTTACCATCAGACTCGAAGCATTCTGTCATCTCGTGCAGTAACATTTTGGTGTGTTCTAAAGCGTAATAAATCGTACTATTGCTCGTCATTGTAGCGTCTAAACTAGCTATATTTAAATATGAAATGTTTCTAATTCACTAAACTTTAGTACTTTAATAACCTAAGTAGTATTATATATTATTTCAAAACATGAATGTCAAACACATGACACTACGTGTAAAGCTTGACAGAAAAATCAACTGCAATACAATCTTTCCCATAATTAATCTTGACCTTCTTTGGTTTATAACGAAAAAATACTTAGAGGACATTTTTGAGGGGAGGAGTCATGATTGGGGATTTGAAAGTTTAAACGCTAGAACTGCTAGAACACCTGAAACACAAGAACTTGCTACATGACTTGCTTAACGGCAACTTATACTCGTAGAAGCAGCTTCAGTAGGTACTCGTACAAACCTTGGCGAAATTTATAAGCTTTACCACCTACTAGTACATCAGTACCATTTTTGGCAGATCTTCACAAGTCAAAAATAAGGTGTTGCTGTCTTCAATTTCCATATAATAATATGTTTTCCCTATTTCTTATTATTAACATTACCAAAATCAACACAAATAAATTATAAACTTAAAAGCGAAAACAAACAGAAAGTATTAATGCCAAATTGCGGAAATGTTAATTATAAATAAAAATTATGAAAACACTTTGTAAACTAGGTAATGAACGAACGTAACCCTACTGAGTTTCGAAAATTTCAAAATTGCGTAATTAAAGTTTCGCCTAAAATTGTTTAATTTCTTGGCTATTCTGCTTTCCAAGTCAAATGATGGGTGCGGATCGCTTTGATGTTAAATATTAATTGATTTTATAAATATAAATCACGGTAAATGTTGGAGAAAATTGGGATCGAGCCGCTTTGCTGGTAATTTACATAGTAATTAATTAGACGTCTAATGGAAAGCAGTCGCCAGTAAGAACCTTACGCTTCGAAATATAAATAAATGCTATAAAACAAATGCTATAAACAAATAGCCTTTTATTTTTTACCTTTCATGTGTTACGTGTAGGGAGAAAAATGAGTTATAACCCAAAAATGAAACCAAATAAATAAATGATGTAGGTTTGATTGGTTTGACTTATCTCTTCTTGGACTTGGCACATCTTGCTTTCTTTCCCACTTCTGGAAATCTCATCTCAAATATAAAAAGGATTTAGGCCATAACCCACTATGCTAACCAAGTGCGCATACTATTTAGAACAATGTGCTTATTTTTTATTTTTCATAAAGTTAATAAATTTTACAAAATACAAAAGATTCGAAATATACCTCTGTAGGTAAGTATTCTTAAAACTGAGTTCAAAAGCAAATATAATGGAACTTAATATTAAGCCAATTTAAAACCCAATCGAAATGAATGTTTACGTTTAGGTACTTTCAGTAAAACCAACGAACCGTCACTTACCGTTTCAATGAAATAGAAAAGCAAAATTACGTTTGCGCAAATTAATATTTACGGCGTTTTGACTTTCTCCTTTCTGGGTATTATTAATGTCATTTTTTCCCATTCATGATATGAAGCGGAACGGAGGCAATTTAAAGTGAAATACGAGTCGGCATACGTTCCCGCGTTCTTCGTGTACGGTGTAATTGACTGCTCCCTAATGAAACGTCATTCACCGGAACAGTACCTACGTTTAGTTTTCACGATACTCTGTAGGTACTCTGGCCCTGGTCTTCATTATCGCACTAACGTGGCTGTACACTGACTAAGCCATTTGTGTTCGATACATATATTATAGTCATACTCCAAAGTTGTCTTAACACCAACCTCACACAAAAGTCTGTTCAACTGGCTAACAACTTTCGTGCACAGCAGATTACAAATACTCTAAAATAAAATAAAAACCAATACTAAAATAATGTGAGTATCCAGGGTGTATTGATTTCTTAACAATTATTTTAAGTATCTAAGAATCTCACAAAAATTCAATTTGACTGCAACAAAATCCTTTCAACGAATAAACTAAAACAAAAATAATTAAAATATTATTTTTATCTGAAAAGTAAATAACCATGGAACTAACAAGAACAAACATAAAATTAGACTTCCTTTACGCTATTACGCTTTAAAACGAGTTTCCGTGCAAATTTATAACGGCAACGTTAAGTTTTAAAAAGTGAAATCGTTAAAAATACATTAAAATGTACTTTTTAAAATCTTTGCCGGTTTATAATAACAAAGAAGCAGGTGAGAGCTGATAAACATAGCGGCTTTGTCCTCTTAATGAGCTTTTACGGAAAGACTTAGCCGTGGAAATATAAATAAAGTGCTATTGTTTCGTCAGCCGGATGAACGTAGCCTTATTTTTCCGGTTTCTCGTCATAATATGTTACGTCCGAACGGTCATTATGCGTTTGTATCCTAATATTTAGGAAACAAAATGTTTTCTCGTGAAATGAAACAAAAGAGTCTCATATGCATAAAGCGAAAATGTGCTAACATGCTTTTAAACGTTCCTAAAGTAACCATTAGATTTAATTTAATGATGAATTTAGATTTTTGTTTCCAGCCAGAGTGATTTGCCTGTGTGAGGTGCACTTTTTTATCGAAAAAAGTACAATTCTAAATGATATTACAGCCGCAATTTTTTCTTACCTTTTTTTAATTTTTTTGTTTTCTATCAATTTTCCTTTCTCATAATGTAACATAAAAAAGTTCTTGACGATTAATTGAAAGGTTTTAAACTATAAATCATTATTCAATTTTAACCATAACCATTAGTTCAACGGAACCTGTAAGGCGTTGTTACTTGCCTCTTTTTATTTAATGATAAAGTACGGACCTTTCGGCTTTTACTGTCGCTAAGTTTTATACTTAAGCTCTTTTTAATGGAAGTTTTTATACCGTTTTTTCTTTTGAAGATTTCTTCTGGGTCGTGTTGAATAGACATAGATAAAGTATGAGGGCAAGTATCATGTGTAATATTTTGAGTCCTCTAGATAAATTCTACACTTTTTTCCCGTTCTTAAACAGTTTTGTATTATACCTAATACCTGTCCCAAAATATTTTTTCAACGAAGCAGTAATTGATATTTAAAAAAAACCAGGTGATGTAAAAATAATAAATAAAGATATTAAAGAACTCTTCTACAAACTAATTTATTCCTTTTCCCTTATGTTCTTCATGTCCATAAGCTACAATGAACTTCAGGTGGCGCGTCTGCCTGTTTGCTAAGTATAAATTGCTTATAAAAAACAATCAACATTTCAAACTTCATTAATTTCTTTTTTTCTTTTCTGTACCATGTTTGTACCGAGGACACTTCCCTGTACTTGCCTTTCTTCCGTGGATATCACAGTCACCTACATTCGTAGGTATTATTATCTGACCATGCATGCGCGTAAGCTTCTAAAAGCTCCCTACTGATATGTTTAGGGCAGGCTTAACATCCAAACCAGTATTGAAAGAGAAATAAGTAGGTGTTTATACGCAAAAATATGGGCACTACATAAGTATATTCAAATTTTCCAATGCTTGTAGTTATCATACATTTTTTGCATAAATTCCCTAAATATTACAAAAGCTGAATGTAAGTGGAATTTTCTAGGAAACTATAATTACTTGAGAATCATATTATGTCAGATACTTCAGAATCAGTCATACACGTGTGACGCATGGCGTGTTTTAGTTATCTGAAATACTACGTTTCAGAAACTCAAATTGATTTAACTAAGTTGTTAAATTGTCATTCTTGTTAGTAAAGTACTTAAGATTTTGTTTATACTCAAGAACCGACGCCTACTACTTGACAAATAATAAAAATACATCTCAAGGAAAATGAAACTGTAACTAACTGCTTATTTACACAATCACTCCACACATTCAATACTGGCACATGATATTATATCGCAGACTACATACGAGTATGTACGTACTTACCTTATATTACAAATAACACCTCCGTCGAATCCAAGCCGACGTAATCCCGCCTGTACGCCGGGACTCCCGATAGGTTCAGACTGTCCGCAACCGCTTAGAACTTAAGTACGTTTTAGTATGTACCGATAACATTTCCATTTAAAACTTTTTTCAGAAAATCCCTTGGAATTTCCAATCATCATCGAATTTACAAGAATATCAGCCTGGAATATAGAATTACACTTGACCACAAAACCTACTTCTAAAACCTACTGTAAACTGAAACATCTAATAAGTTTAATAAAAGTCGTGCATTTTTTCAAATGATGCCTTTATTTTATGCCTTTTATGACAGGTGTCTTCTCCGGTTATGGGGAGAGACTCGTGCCCAGCCTTAGGACATAAAAAGGGTCGAAGACATGACAGGTGAATGTCGCTTTTAAACGTAAAGCATAGAGAGCAGTCGAGTTTAATAACATCTTGAAAAAATACCTTAGCCTTTAGTTTTACGTGGATATTTAGAGCATTACGTCTATGTATTACATAACATTTGGGTACCGATGCCGTTCACCTTAACACCAGGAGACGTTAGCTTATAAGTTAAATATTACGATATTTTCATATATTTACCGACTATACGTAGTTGCCGCTTAAATGTGTTGACTTGTAGTATTAATAAAGTATGTAGGTATACCTATTATAGTAATATTATTAGATAAGCAGGTGTCTCTACATATTTTTGGTCCAAGCCGCAATCACACGAATAGGAAAATCTGTTCCACTACGCCACAAAGCTCTGCACTAAGTATTTATGTGATGTAGAGCCACTTCAGAGAAACGACCGTTTTAAACATATGAATAAAATCCCTATTTATATTCGAGCAGCTTTTACCCGTATTTCTTCTCCTCTATATGTATCTACATTTTTCACGCTTGAATAAATCTATCTTTTCATCCGCAAAGAAGCTGTTTAACTGCATGAATTTGTTGTTTACTAAGTATATTTCAATAATATCATTACTATTATGTCAACTATACTCGTACCTAGACTAAGTACGTTGCTAATCATCAGGACCGAGACGGCCATCACAAATATAGTGGCTCCGGCATCTGTATCGCACGAACTAAACACAAGATCTTGACACAAGCCTTGCTTCATGCCTGGGTATGAGGGCGGTACCTCCCGGTACAAGTTACCCTACAAAATTATCTTCCACATCACAAGGTTTCTATGGGACAACAAAAACGGAAGCTTTCTACGTGCTCACTTTTTGTTCAACTTTCACAGGCCGTGCATCTGACATTTTGTGTAGATAGATGATGGAACCCGCTTTTTAAATTCTGGGTGCTGTTGTCTTGCGTTAATATTACTTAATATCCTAATAATGGTTCGGTCGTAAACTAGAAAATCTCTGTGTAGCATCTATAATAAACTAACTTTTGCCTGTGACTGCGTCTGCGTAATCGGGATAAAAATGATTTCATAGTAAGTGTATGATACCTAAATTGTAACCAGGTTATTTTGAGTAAGATTACTAATATTGGTAGTAAAAGTTTAGTGGTTCATTAGGCATTCAGTGCTGGGGTTCCGGATTCCAGATTCCAGATACAATTTTTAAATTTCCCAATTATATGTATGTATTTCTTGAAAATAAATGTTATGATGATAAAAACAATACCCGTCCCATTAGATCACATAGTTCAGTACCTATATTATTATTAATAGGCAGTGGACTCAAACCTAGTTCTTTCAGGACATTTATTTACGGTAATTAGAAATAATAACCAATAAATTTATACCAATGAAAACATTTTAATTCAAGCACTAAACTTAGACAAAACAAGCACTAATTAGAATTTTCATCATGTTCATACGTTATATTAGATACGTGAATGTCGTAGTTTCGGAGACATTAATTAAAAGAACCTGCCAGCACAATATGCTCCCGAGATCAGACAACCTCCACAATACATATCCGCAGTGACTTGGCCCCTGAAAGCTCTCAGAGATTACTATTTAAAATAAGAAGTTCTTGACTGTTGAAAATAGTCGATAAACGGTGCCTTGTTTAATGAGTTTAAGTTTACGACAGTGAATATGTAAAAGTACATTTCTACCGCGTACGGCTACAATCTTTCTTCGTTCCCACTGGTAGTCCATAAGTTCTTTTTTCAAAAAAAGCACCATAAGAACTCTCCTACAAAGCCGGCAGCGCATTGGTGAAACCTATGGTGTCGCCCGTATTCATAGGCAACGGTGACCACTAACTATGTCGCTCGCCTGCCCGTCTGCTAGGCTTAGAATAGTCTCAAAAATTTAGGAATACTACGATATGTTCGTAGTAGAAATAAAAATATAATCATTGTTGTAATCAAAAATGCATACCGACTGAACAAGCTGTTTTTAGATTCAGACCGAGATCGTAATTGAAAGGATTATGGCCCTGTATGATACGATACATAATATATTTTCACGGTGAAGGTCAACAAATTTTCGTTGCGTCATTGACAAAATTACATCCATCCTCGATTACGAAGCAAAGATTAAAATAAAGTATTATAGAGAATTGGCCCGTATTTCATACGTCATGCTGTTGACAAATACCAGGCGTTCCCATCGATCACGCCAATGAACGGGAACGGATAAATTGACGAAGCATTTTTCGAATCCGACCGCAGAAAGCAAAATATATAAAGTCCCGACGTAAGCGATTATATTCGTATGTATGTACGTGCATGTTTTTAGAATTCTTCCTTTTTTTTGATGTACTTACATAAATACCGGTTGGTTC
Organism: Noctuana stator; assembly: GCA_018231225.1. NCBI lineage: Eukaryota > Metazoa > Arthropoda > Insecta > Lepidoptera > Hesperiidae > Noctuana > Noctuana stator. The sequence continues at coordinate 8,358 of DWQK01001074.1, forward strand.
AGAAGGCCACGGACCGGGCAGATATTGTAACTAGGCCTATGTCCATCAGGATGTCTAAAGACTGAAGAATGAAAGGAATTAAATCAAAAAGTTTCACATTTTTTATAAACGCTGATAAAACAGGATGGGTCAAAATATTTCTCTCTAGATGCTCATTTACGGTAAAAAAAATGGTGTCAAAAACTTGTATCATAAGGAAGTGATAAAACTACTCTTCTGCGCAAACTTCTTCATATCCACAAATTGAACGGAAAGTGCATTATAACTTGCACGTGCAAAGCTTAAACTCAGAGACTTTCAAATTCTCGAACTGTGAATAAACATTCGCAAAACGCATGAAATCTGACGGAATTTTTTGCTTTCCAAAATTTCTTGCTTGCAAAGGGACGCAAATTTTTATAATTTTATTGTAAGTAATATTTTTTTTATAGGGAGATATCAGTAAAGAATTAACCTACATTACTTATGACTTACGCACTGAAACACCACCTGGGGTTGTCTTTGGCCTAGCGGCCTCTAAGCCTTCATCAGATGCGACCCCTAAAGAATTGATAACAGAAATTTCATTTACAGTACGATAATTTGGCACAATAGATTTAGTTGGAGTCGCAGTTAATACCATTTAAACCTCTATTAAACTCTAAGATGTAATTGAATCTGTTCCCTCGCCAATAAATTGTTCTATAAGTGATTTATCTCGCTATTCGACAGCACCTCGAAAATCTTGCCATATATAAATGTATTTACATCGTATAGGAGACTGAATTAGAAGTATTGTTGGGAAAAGGCTTGGAAACACTCTTTAATACCAAAAAAATTATGGCCATGCCCTCTATTATACGTAACTAAAACGTAACAAATAATTTAATTTGTGTCAGAGTCTATGTTATAATAATATGTCGGTCTAGATTTATATGTATGTAATACCCCAAAATAAATTCTCAATCTCTGTAGTAGTCGAAGGACCTAAGCTCTGTGCTTACTAGGGCACTGCCTAAACTTTTGGAAGCGACGCCAATGCCGGGAAGATAGTCTTGTGTTACATTGTTGATGTAATAATAGTAAAGCCAAAAAAAATCAATAGATCAAAGTTGCTCTCTTGTTTTGCAATGATTAATACCCTATAACAAAATTTATTAGCTATCGGCACGATATATTGCCTACACTTAATTGATTAATCCGTTTCCTTTCCGACTTCATCGGCAACTTTGGGTCGGTTTTTTGATCCGTAGTTAAGGCGACCAATAAACACTACCTTAATTATTTATTAAAGGCTGCTTAATAAAAACTATTAATGGTAAAATTTTTGCAAAATCCATTCTTCGATCCATAATTAGCACTAGTTAAATAAGTATCTACTGGTTACAAATAAGGGATTAGCAAGATGGCGGCTAGTTAAGTTTCGCTTTATTGCTGTTGTCAATGTTGTGTGATCGTGTGATTCTAGTGAAATTGAGTGAAATATATTGAGTAAACGTAAAAATCAGTATTGTAAATACCGATTTTGATTTACAGAGTTAGTTACAGAAATTGTACTTCAGCAACTTTTTGGGAAAACATTTTGAAAGATAGACAGTACGAACTACTTATAATGAATGTCTTGTTTCATTGTTAACATTGTGTTGTGAACACTACACTAATATCTGCCAAGAGGTGTATTATTGTTGCCTGTATTGAATCGTATGAAATTCAATAATAGTTCACCTAATCAATGATATAAAAATAAGTTACAACGTGGAATATAGGGTAACGTGAACAATTTATTATAGAATGTTGTTGATGACAATACGAGCATAGATACATCCACCATCCATTCCTGCTGCCACGGCAGAATCTTCCTCGAAATGTAATTCGAGCACAATAAATTCGAGCCCCTATCGTGTGTTCGGAAGTAGGAAATGACTCGACCCGAATGACGGAAACAAGTTCAGCTTATTTGTACCCAAACCCGGATACCTACTCTTTAGAGATTTCCGCTGCGAACTACACTCGAAATTTATTTTCTAACAATGTTATATTTTTTGCCCAATACTGAGTAGTCGAGGAAAAAATCCAAACGCCTCGCCCGGGGCATTTTCATTCTTCGCCAAATTTATGTAAGACAGGCATTGGCTATCAATTTCGAATGGTATATTTCGGGTGTCAATGTGGTTTGTAGCCTGTCGCACTGTAAATGATTTACTTTTTACATAAAACTATAAATAATATTAGCTGTTTGATGGTCTCAGGGAAGTATCGAAGACGCTTCCTTGAGGTAAACCATAAAATACTCCTAGAGTTTCAATCATTTTTTTCTTATGAATTAAAAATATAATTTCTACCACATAAATAAATACAGCTTTTAATGTAAGTGTTAATTTCATTCCATACTGTTCTATTTTACTTACGTAGATACTTTTTTATGATCAACATTATCAAAGGCTTTGTCAATTCATAATAAAGAGCAGAAACATTTTTACTATTGCAGTAAGAGTTTACTGCCATCTTATAATATTTTTTCGGACTACTGTTATTGTTAATATGCCACTTTATTATAGTAAAAATCCTGCAGTGTGTAGGATACAGATGTCGCTGTCGTAAAGAAATAATCTCTCTACAGAATCAAATATATTTAAATTATGTTAATAATATTTATTTACTTAACATTATTATGTAGAGTTTGTTTCACTTCTCGGAATAATTATATTATGAACAATTCAACTTAATACATCTTTAAAGCGCCATCTTACAAATTTATTCTAAACTAAGCTATCGCTTCATGACAGGGGTCATGAAACTCGACATAGTAAGGTGAAGGCGAACTAACTTAGATCTACAAATAACAGATGGCGCTTTTACCAATAAAATTAAATAGTCCCTGACGGAGACTTCTTATTTCTACTTTGGTAACTATTAGTTAACGACTTCACTATTATGTACTAAATTGAAAATAGGTACGCCGGGACTGACCAGCACTGGGATAGAAAGGTAGGTTTAGTGCCTGTTAAATATTGCATAATGGAATATGGGGATAGGATGTAATAGGACTGTGAATCAATTTCTAGTCAATGCCTAGAATTGAAATTAAATACCGATTTAATATTTTAGAAATATTATTATAATTTTAAATTATACCTACCTACCAAATATGAAATGTAACCACATAATGAACTGTGACAAAATATGGAATTTTAGTATATTTAGATTACGTACCTAATATTTACACGAATTGGGAATACATTATCATTCCGTTTAAAATACTAACTAATGATTTTTAAACTTTCATATAAAGATATATTTTGTGGTATTGTCCGTTCTACAATATTTTATGGCAAAATAGATGATATCCAAGGTAGTTTTCCAGTGGTTTTAAAACTATGCCAGTCGTATAGAAACCTTCCAACGATCACAAGTATTAGCGCTATTAAGAATAAATTAACAATGTTTATAGTACTTATAGGCATTTCCACTTCACTTTTACTACACACGTTTCCCAATGTCATGGTGCTGATCTGAAACGAAAATAATGTTATGATCATTATGTAGTTAGTACCTGCCTGTAATCGTTATTAAATTTGTACCCAATCTTGTAGAATTTAAAAGTACGTCGTTACGTACCTACTTCTTAAGAATATAAGACAAATTATGCCGTTTTTATCAACGTCTTTTTAGAGTATTGTGACTCATGGTACTGCAATGTTAACAATTTTAAGGGTATTTCTTATCACAGAGGCCGGATGAGCTTTTGTTATTTCCAGTTATCTGTTTTAGATAATAGTTTTCCTATTTATCCTTTGTAGGTATATAGCGTCGGTTAGGCGTCCTAATCCTAATATAGGCATAAACTTCTGTTTGGCAAAAACACAATCAAATTGGTATATTTATAGCAGTAGGTATAAACAAGATACAGAAATATGACACAGTTTATACGTAATTCAATATAAATAAAAATACAGAAGTGTATTTACCTATAATAGATATGTCATCTACAGGGAAAACTATTTTGGCGAGTATCTACGAGTAAGTTCCTTATTATTGTTGCCACCCCTAAATAACCTTTTTCTTTCACATTAAGATTATTTAAGACCGCTCAATACCAATGCAATTACCTATTTCCAAAAAACGAAAGACCATTTGCCAGAAATGTAAATTCACATCACAGAAAAGTTTTAAGATCTTGAATTTCCGCCAGTAAATACCTATTGGTTAAATTGGAAAACCTCATTATTTCACTTGAATTTCTGTTCTTTAGAGAATAAATTGAATATTTTTTACGAAAGCACCCTTTAGCACGAATCTTATTCAATATTTCCTTGTCTGTTTAGCATTTTAATGAAAGCTATTAGGAATCGATTGAAATTCATGGTCACCATGGTCAGTCTTTGCCATCTAATTAAGTTTTATTTTGAACATCAAAATTTTTTATACTATAAATAGCCCTGTACAAACCCTAAAAACGTGTATTATTAAGTAGAATTAAATCAAAATAAACTTAAAGTAAACTAAATTCCGTCTGAGCATTTAGCTTACAAGTTTTAGTTTATGAATCGATGTGTAAATCTTAATATCTATTAAACGCCGACGAAGTATTCCTGCATGGGCTGAGCTGACCTCTACGTTGGACATAATTTAAAGACAAATTAACATTTAACTTACTTGCACCAAAGAAATCTTTTTATCGTCAGACTTAGAACATCTTATGTCTGATAAGTCCCGTATTACCCTCTTATATTTAAGGAGTAGGCCTTGGAATCTGGGTATGAAGTGGCAATCGCACCTCCAGGGGTTGTGGCCTAGAAACACGTGCATTATGTTGTTATTCACTTGAAATGCCTTGTCGAAGGCATAAACGGGGATCTGAAAAAAAAATTAATTTATTTTTTTGTTCTAGATAACCAACAAAGCATTCAATATGTAATGTTAGAATATAGCTTGCTTATAATAAGAAATTATAACTAAATGTTGCCTTAATTATAGGTTTCAATACTTACATACTACAAAAAACGTGGGGTGCTTTACATCAATAATTTTAGAAATAGTAAAAACATAATTCAATACATAAGTTTTTTAAACTAAAATAATTTTTTTTTAAACTAAAATTAATTTTTCCCGTAATTATTGCTCATAGTTGAAACTACTATGAGACTTAGCTCCACCAATCAACATTTATCTTTCAAAAAATATTTTGGTGTTAGCTTCTTATCTACAGTAGGGACCATTCCCAATGTTAAAGAAAAACCTGGTGAAAACTAATTCAATAAAATTGGGATTCAAATTAGGAGGGCAAAGATAAGAAAAGTTACGAATTTCGTGGAGACAATGTTTTGCAAATCAACAGTCTACTTTCAATTTTGGAAACTTAATTTACTGTTACTTTGTTATCTTGCTCGCACATTTTAATATCAAGATAGGTAATCTAATCAGGTACAATTGTAAATTATGGCGTTTAGGACTTACTAATAGTGTTGCAATTCAATTCAACAAAAAAAACGCACAGCATAATAATATGATACCGACAGCCGGTATTTATTTCATTTACAATTTACATTACAGTTATATTATGCCTTTTCTACCATTATTTGTTATGGTGTATTAAAAAAAATACGTAAAAACTAAGTAATATTTACGTAAGTAGGTACTTTATTATATAAACAAAAGCAAACAAAGAAGGCGTTCTCTGTGAAGCAGAGTAAGCACAGTAAAGACAATGGGGTTTTGTTTTCTGAACATCTGCTAAATACTTATTCAATTCAATTATTTAAGAATTAAAAAATTAACTCGTGTTTAAAATGTATAATATTACATTATTGAATAAATAATATTTCATAACAAACTCATTTTATCCATCATTTAAACCCTCTTGAATAGGTACCATTGGCGTTGAGAATGCAATGGAAATTTTAATTCCACTATGCGGAAGTTACTGCGAACATCATATACTTTTTTTAATATCGCACCTCCCTCTAATTGAAATTGGAAACAGAATTCATATTTCACAAACTCAACAACTAGTAGGTATAAATTTTCCACTGACAAATCATAACAAGCTATTATATTACAGCCTACAAAGCGAAATAGATCGTAGGTACGTAGTCGTAAAATAAAATAAAAATGCAAACGTCTTGTTGACTTCAATTTAAAATTGCCAACAGATCATATTTCGACACGATCATGCTCACACATACGAGCAAAGATATATATCGAATATTTTAATACACGTACAGAATCTTCTTTTTTACAGTCTTCATTCCATAAATTGGTTTTATTAATACCCTTGATACAAAAGTTTGTGGCGTTTTTAGCCGACCGAAGAAAGCGGTTCTTAAATCGTCTTTATGTTGCTTTTATGTAATACATACCTGCTTTAACAAATTCCCTCGAAGACTCAGTACACGAAAGGTACTAAACCACTCGGAGCCTTCCAGTTCTTTCACGGCCTGTATGCTGTTATTGTCCAAATATAGATCCATCAACTTTTTGTACTGAGGGTTGTGAACTATGGTCCTGATCGTCGTGATCTGAATTGGAAAGGACTACGTTTAAGATTATGTTATACATATAATTGCTATTACAAAATCTATACCAACGTTGGATCACCTGTCACCTTCGCAAATTCGTAGGGCACGTTACACCATCGGGCCCAGTGGATATCGATACATAATATAGTTTAATCTGATTTGAGCGATTTGACCACATACGACACGGGTTTGCCACTAACCAGTATCTACAAACCGCATTGGAGCAGCGTGGTTGAATGGAGATGGAAGATGGGATCGATGAAAACAGAAATTTCAATTCATCATTTAAACTTGTGCTCCTCTGGAAATCGAATCCGGACCCTACGAATGTTGGTACTGTCAAAAAAATAGACGACTGTGATACAAGTTAGGTATATTTTTCAAGAGGTGGTAAAAAGCCACTCTTGCTTATCATAAGTATTCTTAAGTATCAAGTTTCGTTGGGAACATAACCACAACAGCTATAAAAACCGTAACGTTTCGAAGAAATGAAATACTTGAGTATGTTTATGAGATGTATGTTTACCATTTACAATACTGTTTACTTTGATTAATTATATACACGTAATCAAAGACCGTTTACTAAGCATTAAGCTTTATATCTTATCAAAATCCTTCTAAATGATATCATTTGATCTAAGCACAAGTTAAGCCACATACCAACTGAATAAGAAAATAATAATAATATCATGAGGCATTTGCTCGCACTCAATGAACGTAACAAAAGGTTCACTGACTTTAGGGCTCCCTATTGACCATAATTGGCCGGGACAAAAAAAGCCGGCGGAAAAAAACTCGCAGCACTCCTTTAAAATAATGTTTGTAGATTACAATGACATTATTCACTATGAAACTAATCTTGAACCTGATAGTGATCAAATGTGACAGCTAATAGGGTGCGTCACTATTACTCCACCGCCAACTGCTCCCAAATTCAAGTATACTAAAAATATGCCAGGCTATTCCTATAGGTACATTGGGTACCTGGCAGAGTAATATCAATCCCAGACTTTATTATCACTTAAATATTACTTGATATTCGCACCTTGATGTACGAGTAGGCACACATACAGAATTGTTAGCCTAGTTCGAAAACAATGTCTTCTAATATCGCTTTTGAAACCCGAAACTAATTACGGGCCACCCTCAACACATTGTGGAACCGTTTTACTGGTGCCAATTTTATGGTAAAAGTTTTACTATGTGTGATATAATTATTGTGTCTAGACGGAGCAATCCTATCGAGCGTAAATTATTTTGCTCCACAAAATAAACCAAAAACCACCAAATTTAATTCATTCAAGTGTACTTTTTGAATAATAAGTGACTTACTTATTCTTACGTAATTATTCTAAGGACTTATTATTATATATTTTCGAATTTAATTTTAAGTTCATAACATGTGATTGATTAGGTATCAACAAATAGTCATGTAGCACAGTAAGTATCTGGTGTACAAAGCTTTCTCTCAACCTTTATTCAAGTCTGTGACATTTTAGGCAGAAATATCCGGGCGCTTTTTTATTTACATTTTACAAAAACATGCGGTGCTCCTTAAGGACTAACATTTCTTTAATGATAAAATATAACATAACCGATACAAATTGGTGGAAATTTTTTCTTATAACGATCCTATCCAATTGCAATTACCAAGGGACCATCTGTGATCATCCAATTTTTCCATATGTAGGTAGACAGATGCTATAGTTAAAGCTATACATATAGACACACAGACGAGAAAACGTATTTTCCTGTTTGATATACGACATTATACGTTATTTGTACGAAATTTCTACGGTATAAGGGCTCAAGATAACATTAGAAAGTTTATGACAGAATTGGTTAAAATACACGTTAAAAACATTGTGAAATTACAATTTGTTTATTATTTTTATTTGAATCAATGTTAACATGTCAACGGATGTCATAACTACATTCGAATTCACCGCAGCCAATAGCAAAATTATACCACGCCTCGTAATTTTTCAGTCCGTTTTTATACCAAAGTCTGACATTTGTTACCTTATTCCCTTCCAGACGTAATGTGGTAGTACTCGGAGGTAGCGTAGCTGGAGGGTTATCTAATTGTTTGTTAGCACAATCCACGGTGATCAGAGGTATGATAGCGCC